>CAEGAF010159767.1:0-27155 GCA_903067075.1 Micropoecilia bifurca
ATCATTAATGATGCATTAGAGTGGTGTCATTGGCTGGTTGTAATGATTGCTGGTGATGAGCACATGGCTGCCAGGCTGGGGCTAATGGGCCTGGGACTCGGGCCAGCTCAAGCCTCACCTCTCCCTGAGAGGGTTTTGTGGACAGGAGGGATGCAGAGTGGTGTGGGGTCAGGAGGAGGGGAAGGAGTAACAGGAGGAGAAAAGCAGGTCAGAGTGAGAGAAGGGAGGAAAAAGTTTACAAATGCTAATTTTAAGTACCAGCAAGTAATCGGTGTACATAAAAAAGGAAGTATTTGTGAACATTAAAGCATAAAAATGATATCTATAATTGAAACCAAGCATGTCTGCATGCATTTTTTGATTGTAAGAAGTGTAAGTGTAAACCTGGCTAGCTGCTAGCATACCACGTAGAGCGCTAGGTGCCAAACGTTTGGGTGTTTGTTGTATTTATCTTCAGCTTTATTTTTTTTAAAGTTCCGTTTGAAAAGCGCGTTAAGGAAAAAAAAAAGTACAGCTGAACTCAACTTACTGGTTTTGAGCAAGACAGCCAGGGGCCACGGTGTTCTGGGAGTGAGGAGTTCTCTGTACACTTGTGAGTTCCAACATGTCCACTTGCACATCCGTCATGTGACCGGGCAAAGGGTCAAGCACAGTAAGAATCTTTTCAGCCAGGTTGTCACCGTGATGGCCAACAGCCCCTTTGTGAATAAAGAAAGCAGAGTGAGCGCACACAGAAAGCTTTTAAATGATGCAATGGTCTGTCCGCTGTCAGTCTCAGCATTATGAACACTGACAGGTGAAGTGAATCATGCATATCAGGTAGCAACTGAACTAGGGCAGGGCAGTCATTGTATCATTTATCATTTATCGTGATAAATTTCTTATGATTTTGACTTATTGGCATGACAGATTAACATGAATGATGTGTAAAATAACTGTTCACATTGTAGGATTTTTTTTTTATCATTTTCTCTGTTCATTCAATGGAAGCATCAATAAATAATAGTACATTTGGAAATATGACAAATGCAGTTACTGTTTGCAGTTTAGTGATACAAATCACAGTTCTTGTGTGACTGTTGTCCTAAAGAGGTGTGATACCAAGAGGAATGTTTTTCGAAAGCGGCCTTTGTGTTTGTGGAGCTATAATAGACACACATTTACAGTCATACAAGTATCTTAAAAAGAAGTAATGAATAGTTTTTATCGTTACTTTCATTGTTATCGGGATAAAATATCGCAATAAAAACTTAAGTAAATATTGTAACACCCCCAAAACTGAACATCTGCTCTTTTAGAAACAAGACAATGGCCAAGTGAGGAACCAGGAACGGGATCGTGGCTTAATTTCGACAACTTGGGCACCAACACTATTATCCTGGTGGTGACATCGACATCGAAGATCAATACATAGCCATCTTTTAAACTGGTCAGACATGAGACGTAACTTTGCTTAATAAAGGAAGGAGGTGATTATTATGAGATTACAGAACTGCTTCCGAACAAGACCTCACCTGTGAGATCCATTGTTCGGTCTATAAAGATGATCGAAGCTTTATTAGGAGCAGTCTTTCTTCGGTTTTTCGCCTGACTGTGATTGGCCAGTTCCCCTGCGATGATGCGGCTCATTGGCCCCACAGCAAAACTCTCTTCCCTCATCCCTGCGGCCTCGAACATCGAGTTTAACGCCGAAACCAAGCTTTTCATTTCAATCTGCAGCTCCACCGGAAGCGAATGCCCATCCAGGTCATTTAAAGTGCCAAACCTCTTCTTCTCCGGTCGCTTTGCATTGATGCTCTCCAGGTCTGCTGGGAGCAGGGGAAACAGGTGAGCAAACGGCGACGCCACGATCAGCTGCTGCGACACGTGGGCGAAGACCACAGGAGCGTGCATGACCTCTGCCGTGTAGTTCATGTTCCCCATCCACTCGCAGAGCTTCTCCTCGAACTGCTCGAAAACGGGGAAGCCCTCCGTTTCTGTGGACACGTTGTTGGCGAACAGGTGCACGGAGTGGGGGACGGCGGTGAAGACGACGCAGTACTGAAAGCGACTGAGGGATATGATGTCTTTTATGATGTCCACCGTCCTCCCCTTTAACAAGGTGCTCACCACGAACACGGCTTTGGGCTCGTTCTCGCCGCACGCTTCGAAGCTCGAAAACTGCTTCACGTTCCCGGCTCCCGCTTGCAGCAAGGCGGCAGCCCCTCCGCTCCAGTGGAGAGCCTCTGCACACCTGTCGTCCATAAAAACCACGGCTTTCTTCACTTTCGCGAACACCTTCTCCCACATTCGGAGCGGCAGCTGTGTGAAATCCTCTGCGGTTGACATTTTTTGCTCATAAACAGCGTCGGTCAGTTGTAAATAAAAGGAGGAATCATCGGAGACGTCGCAGAACGAGTTACTCCAACAAACCAAAACACGCGTCTCTTCGAGGTGACGTGGCAGTTTAGAATGTCGCAGAGTTTAAACGTCACCCAAACGTTGCCATAGTGATAAAACAGCTCCCGTAGACCAGCCGTTGGGGGTGTTGAGTAAATATATGTATTTTTGAATGTGGTTTTTAAAAGTGTCGTGTTTCCACAAACAAAAACACAAACCGAAGAAACGGACAAATTTACAAACGCCATATTTAATTATTCCATTTATTTTTTTTAAAAGTTTTTTAAAACTTTTTTTTAAAACAAACGTTAAACGTTTGCTTTATTGGAAAACTAAGCGGTTAAGATAATTACAGTTGGTTATAACAGCGCGTGACGGCTTTCCTCGGAACAACAGTTTGCATAATCCCTAAATTTACATTTTTACAATTGTCTTCATTTCCAAGCTTGCAGGAAGGAATACAGGGATTATTTTAGCAATTTATTTTCTCCGAAATGTTTTTTTGGGATTCTGAATACATGGGTCCTGATGAGGACGACGACCCGTTTCAATGTAGCTAAGTTCAAAATTGCTACATTTTATTCTTTTATAACGTTATGGTCAGTTATCAGCCTATAGGCTTCCAATGACATGTATGTTTGCGTTTCTTTTAGGGACGTTTGACAGCCATGACAAGGAGACAGAAATTGGCCAGAGTCCTCATAGGTATGTTATTTAATACAGCAGCAATCAAGACACTATTCACTATCACAAGAAAATATTCTATGTGACATAGATGATAAGATATAAAATATATGCTTTATTATAGAGTAACTGCAGCAAAGTGACTATCAAAGAAAGTATGTTTACACAAAGATAGATTATTAAACAGAATAAAATAAAATTCTGTACTGTACTGGCAAAGTGATGTGCATCTGGGTAGGTTCATTTTTTAAGTGATAATAAAAACCAGAAAGACAGAAATGTTCAGAAACTAGCAGAAATTTTATTTAAAATAAATTAAAACTATGCAAATACCAACTTGCGTATGAACATTTGTTGAAATTGTTGGGAGCTGTAAAGTCTTACAGTAGCATGGGATACATCGTCCACCAGTAACGTTATTTTAGCCCCTTAGTCCTTCTGTCTCCCACCACCTGCTGCACAAAGCTGGTTTTCCTGGTGAGCTTATCTGAGCGCTTCCTTTCAGCAGTAGATAAGCTACCGCTCCAACATAGAAGATGGCTTCCATGCCAGTTTCGTTCAGGATATAACAGCTGTTGCTCTAGAATTACCCCGTAATTAACTCCATCCATCTTTTCATCAGTTTTAAATATCTCCGTCTTTGCTGAAGAATATCATCCTCACAGCAAAATAGCCACCTCCATGTTTCGAGTGGTGTGTAGTGCTTTGGTTTCATCTACAGGACTTGTTTTGGGTTTTTAGGCAATAGCTTTATGTGTGTGTATATATATAACCTTTGTTGAACAATAAACTAACAGAAAACATGTTGGGGAGAGAACACACACTGTAAATGTACTAACTGATGGGACAGGCTTTAATCACAGTTGCAGTGCAGCTCAGATGTGAAAATATATCAACATATATATTTGTTCCACACAAAAAAACGTAGATGACCAATATTCCAATATTTATTTGCAAGGTGATTTCTGTAAGCAAGTGACTGCACTAGATTGTATTTACTCATGTTAGGGTTAAAAGGACAGAACAAAAAGCTAATTTTTAGTGAATTATTTTCAACTCTACAGTTTTATATAGGCTGACTGTGGCTCAGTGGGAAGAGCAGATGTCCTGCAATCTGAACATTGTGGGTTTGGGTTCGTCTTCCTTCCACCACATGTTGATGTGCCCCTGTCCAAAACAACCTACAAATTTCAAATGTGTGGTTGGAACTGTGATCGGGTGTAAAGTGCTTTGGGCTTGGAATTAAAAACTGCACACACCCTTTAAGAGCTACCCAATAAATTATGTTAAAGTCTCAGCATGTAACCTGTCAACAGATTTACAGGATACTTTTGGAAGTCAAGCTATGATTTTTTTTGTTTTTTAATTAAGTTTTTAATGGAAACATTTGGACTTTTAAAAGTATTATGTGTAATTTTATTTTCTATTCTCATTCTTAATATTTTATTTTCTGACAATCACACCTCAGTTTGTCAACCTTTTTTATAACTCTCATTACCTTTTTTCTGGTTTATCTCAGGTTTTTTTTCTTTTACAAATGTAGCTATTAATTACTCTCAATGATTAAAAAAATAATTTTACAAAATTATTATTATTATTCATCAACAAGCTTTCTTGTTGACGAATAGTATCCAATAGTATTACAGGTGTAATGATGATGCCATAATAATGACATCTTATTGCTGCATGGAGACAAGGTATTCAGGTAGAATGCAGTGTTCCGCCTGCGTTAATGACCGCGATTGTTACAGTTTCACACAGTACATGTGACGGCACAGTGTGCGCCGCCTGTAATGTGCTGTGAAGTCAGCCTATTGGAACGTGAATGGATATATCATGCTCATTAAATCTACTGCCAGGGAAAGAGCGCTTGTTTATGTGCTAGAAATATGAATGTAAGCAGTCACGCAAGCGTAGCATTGATTATTCCTGTGGTTGGCTTTATCCCTCAGATTAAATGGAGCATGAAGTGCCACTGGAATTGCATTTGAATTTGTTGTGTTTAAAGCGCAAGAGCCTTATTTGTTGTTGGTTGAAATTAGGCCTAATCAGCTGAGGCTTAGGACGCAAAGTGAAAACTGAAATGTTATCAGTAATTTAAAATAGAAATGTAGTGTTTTTTATAGATTTTAAAAATAATAATAAAATAAATTGTACTAATTGTAGAAGAAGAAAGATATAAGACTTGTAGAGAGGCAAAAAAAATTTGTTTCTCTTGTTTGAAGGAAAAATCCAAAACCTCTCGTTGATGGGCTGGGTCAGTGATAATGGAACTGCTGATGTTTCTAAAACAGCAGTGTGTTTTTATTTATTTATTTATTTATTTTTTACCTTTAGGACATATGTATGAACCTGCATTATTTGTCAGGAACCCACTTCTGTCAAGGTGTTGCTTTGAGATATATTTTCGTAATGGTATAGAGAGGAGGCGCAGTGCATTAGCCCTCCATTTCAAAGCGCCATTTGAAATGGGGCTATTAGCACTCAGCTCAGTCCAAAGTGTTTGTCTGAGTTCAGGTTATTGTCATAATGATGCAGTTAACAGAAGCATCAATGTGATTTCTTGCAGTTCTGGGCAGATTCCTGAGAGTCCTGAGTTCAATTCTGAAATAAGGACAGATACAATTGGTAAGTAGCTTTTTAAGATTACTGTAAAAAATGAAAAAAGAAGCATGCATGTTTAAGAAAAGAAGCTATCTTTATCTAGTCTTCAAACTAGAAGAGAAATCTAGTTTATTGTGTTTTATGGTTTTGATTGTTTTATTTCTAAAATATTCATTATATTAAAGAATAAATAAAACATAAAAATAATACAACTATTCTTTAACATTTTAACAAAAAAATATATGCTTAGCAGTTGCCTTTATTAATGAATTTAAAAACAAATGTGAAAATGTTTATCAGGCTGTAAAAAGGAGGACGAAGATGTGGATCAGAAAGTCCATGAAGTCAAAGAGCCAAAGCAGAATGTGGAGCCTGTAGAGGAAAAGCCATGGAGGAAGTCTGGTAAATTGTTATTAGTTATTGTACAAAATCTATAATCTTATTTTGTGTTTTTTTCACCATTCAAATTAAGACTACTTAACGGTTTCTTTTATGTTAAGGGGCTGATATCACGGATTACTTTAACTACGGTTTTGATGAAGAAAGCTGGAAGGCGTACCGTATGAAGCATGCTAAGCTCCAAGCCTTCCAAGCACAACATATTGCTAATGTCATGGTAAGATTGTGTGTTATCAATATTTAATAAGAGAACTGTCCTTTTATTGGACAATATGGACAGACAGAGGGCAGATATTGACTTTGACTTTGGTATTTGTGCCTGGGTTCAAGAGGGAGCAAGCTAAATATGAAGAAGAGGTGATGTGTGATTCTTCTAACGCAGGCAGACCATCTAGGAAATCCTGCAGGTCAGTAAGATGTTTTTTTTTGTTGCTCTCATTGTGTACATCCTTGTTAGTCCTAGTTAGCATAGCAGTATCTCATTCAGTGTTACAACTGTGAGATCAGATCTTTAGACTGGCAGTGAATGACAAAGTTTAAAAGAGATGAATAATCTTACAAGGCTTAGAGGCAGACTCTGTAAACGTTTCTTAACTAAATACCGTATTTTCGGCACTATAACCCGCACCGGATTATAAGGCGCACCTTCAATGAATGGCCTATTTAAAAACTTGTTTCATATATAAGGCGCACCGCATTATAAGGCGCATAGAATAGACGCCACAGTTATGTTGCCACCCGTCCAGTATTGAACAGGACCGTTCACTACAAATATGGATGTCTAATAATAAAAAATTGGTCCCCGAGTACTTTATATATCAGTCTGCACTAGTCATTGTTTCACTCACAGTTTTGGTGTTGCGAAATTGTGCCCAACTGCTTTCTGGTTAGCACAGACCAACCGACACGCTGCCGCCGCAGCCTCTGTCTCTCTTCCACCGACCCCCACGGCTTTAAATGTATAGGTGCTGNACAAAACAGTCCGATTCCGGTCGGCGAGGAGAGCCTTCCGACTGGAATGGGGCGTCTGGGCCGGACGATGGTCACCCTTCTCGATTCGCGCACAGCATGTTTGTGGAGAACCTGGTGCTACATGACCTGCAGACGACCTGATTATTAGGTGGGTAGGTAGATACATAGGCATCGTCTATGAGTAGAAAGGTCAGTCAAACTTTATTAACAAACCAGTTTTTTGACAACTATCTCAGCATGAGCTGCGCGCTTCTTCTACGGGGAAAATGAAGTCGGCAGCTGCTTACCGTAGTTGCTAGACCTGTTGTGGCTCAATATTGGTCCATATATTAGGCGCACCGGGTTATAAGGCGCACTGTCAGCTTTTGAGGAAATTTAAGGTTTTTAAGTGCGCCTTATAGTGCGGAAAATACGGTACTTGTGTGAAAGAAAAAAAGGCTTCTGAGCTAGTAAGAAAGAGACTGTAGGGAGAAAAAACATGTATATTATTCAGTCACTTTTTCACAATTAAAAAAATCTAACAAAACTGATTTTTTTTTCTGTTATGACGTGTAAAATTTCAGTAACTTTCTCAAGCTCATCAGGCACATTTTTACCAAAAAACATTCTCACATCTTTTGGGACTGTCGAGTTCTCCAGCTTTAGTGGCAGGTGTTGGCTGGAATGATTCACTCAGTTACTGTTCAGGAGATTGAACAAGAGTTTTTACTCAATATGCCTGGGAGGAGCTATATCAACATGAACTTGGAAGACAAGTATTTGACTAAAATAATGTTAGAAGATGAAAAAAAACCCCAAAAGAAGCAATTATGAGGACATGGCAAAATAAAGATCTTTCAACAAAAGAGGAACGGATTGGAATTATAAAAGAATTACTTCTTCAATGAATTATGGAATTATTTATTAAAAATCAGAAGAAATGGAATACATTATTTCATTCATACAAACGGCAGTATTTGGATCGGAAACCAAATATTGTAATTAAAGAAATGTAAAGACGAGATGACATAACCTTACTTTTTTTTCTTATTTTTATCCGTTTAACATTCTTCATCCATCATATTCGCCATATATCTTGTGCAACTTATCTGTATCAGCTGGTTCCACTTTAGCGCATTTTACATACAATAATAATAATAAAAAAAGATCAAAACCTAACATTCGTTGCTATATATCACCCAATACTGTTTTGTTTACTAGCCATCATCATACTAAAATATCTAAAATGTCCTTTAGCTTGATCGTTAAAGAAGATACTCACCACAGGCCTGACTGTCAGGATGGACTGGACTGGCATGACGCGTTATTTAATTAAAGATTCTTGATGATGTTCTCAACCATGGGCAAGGTTACCCTTCAGGGAAGGTCATGTAAATCTGAGCGCTACGCGGGGTCACAAATCTAACCCACTCCGTTTGACAGAGCAGGGCCAGAAGGGATGCAGGAAGTCGCACTGCAGCGTGCTGCAGACTCACGCAGCCCAATCCTGCACGTGATGTGCTTTTCTTAACAACGTTTAGCAGTTGCATCACATTTTTGCATATCTAATTCATAAAAATATTGAAAAGGAATAAGTTTATAGCCTTCTTTTGGAGCAAAACTCTTGCTAAACTGTGTGAATTTCCTTCAAAGGTGAAAAGAGACACCAAGGAGCTGGAAACTGTTCATTAATGAGCTGCCATTGGATATAACTGTTACTCTCCTTTTGCATGTGTTTCTTCCTCTCTCTCTTTTCCTCTGATTAAGTTCTAGTGACAGAAAGAGGTTAGTAGTGTCCTATCTGTGTGTGTGTGTGTGTGTGTGTGTGTGTGTGTGTGTGTGTGTGTGTGTGTGTGTGTGTGTGTGTGTGTGTGTGTGTCTCTTTCTCCGTAAGAGGCTGGTGTATTAGAGTGGGTATTTATGTGTGTACATGGGGGTAGATGTCAGTAAGGGACTGTTGTAAGAAGAAGACAAAATGACCCAGATAAGGAGGTTTAATGCACTAATGGACCAGTGGAGGGTTGATGCAGGGGCACTGGGAGGAGGATTAGGCTAAACTAATGTGGTGTTTTTAATATATTATAAGTGCACATCAGCATAACATATGCTCATGATTTAAGCCTGTTTGGAGGGAGAAATAAAGCTTCAGTGACCAACTTTTTTGTGTTTTACTGCATAATTGTCACGTAAATGTGCGTCATGCTGTGTGCGTTGCACGCCTTTTATCGCCCGATCAACAGACGAAGAAAGGTTAAGACCACTAGGCGTGGAGGCAAAGGGAGAAGCAGGAGAAGCAGAGAGAAAGCAAGCCCTTGTCGCACCGATGCGGCCAAAGATACTCAGGTAGTGTGTGTGTGTGTGTGTGTTTGTGTAGTGAGGGGAAAAGACACGGCCTCCAAAGCTATTTATAGCTATGGATGGATGACAAATTAAAGAGAAAGATCTGATCCCCTCGACCCTGCCGGAAAAAGGATGCGGATGCAGAGCCTCTGTTGTTTTGTGAAGAACATTTAGCTACACAAGGTTGCGGTACACTTTTATAGCCATCGTTGCATCAAGTCAAATCTGCCTTTGTTCACGGAGCCCATTTCATGACACAGTCATAAAGCCCCAAAAGCTCAGAGAAAGAAACAGTACAACCCAGTGCAGATTATAAAGAGAAAGATCATTAAGTAAAAATAAAACAAGCAATGTAAACACAGAAGGAAGGCCACGTGTAAAATTAAGAAATTAAAATGATCAAAACATAAAAAGTAATCCAAACACAACACATTAGTTTGGACTAAAGTTTTGGAAATAGTAGTTTTAAATTGTATCCAGTGGAACCATTTTACGACAGGAGTGACATCCAGAGCGATTTGAACTCAAGAAAACATGACTACTCCATGTCAGCACACATTTGTCCATCTCAGTTCAGATGAACTGATCATCATGTCCATCTATAGAGCTCTATGAGTCCATGAAGAGTTTATGTATGAACCATATCAAGTGAAGCACCATAGTGAAAGCTGTAATGCTTCAATTGCTGGGCTTCCAAACAGAACAAGTTATTAATAGATGAAACAAAAAAAAGCTTTTATTTGTACATGAGATGAATAACACAGTCAGGTAATTTACAATTACAAATGGAAGACCCATGCAAAGTTTTGGACAGTACTAAGGATAGTTCTCAGATATTAAAATAACATCTACATGGAGTACTCTATTGACTCGATAAAGGTTGTTTTAACTTTCCTTCAAACAGGAAAGGTTATTCTATTTAGTGTCAGACTAAAAGGTTAGTGTATTTTTTTATACATTGAATGAGCAGAGTATTGATCGGGTTTCATTTGTACATAAAACATTCCAATCTGTTACTGAAACCACATGAAAAATTCACACATTTTCAAATTAAACACACAAAAAAAATCTGAAAAAGTTTTAATTACTCTTCTATAAGAAAATGTTGAAAACTTCTTCAGGATATTTAAATTTCGGGTTGACTTTAATTTTTAAGTCATGAGCGAGATTAAGCAGTAAGGTTTATTAATTCCATCTTTATTTTATTTGTGTGATCCTTGTTTTCATTGCAAAGATCTATAATCCAGAGTGTGAATGTTTTTTTTGTTGTTGTTTTTTATTTGTAACTCGGCTGTTTGTTGCATTCCAGTCAGTAGTGAGGATTTCCCACCAGAAGGAGACCATCACCAATTACGACATGCCACGTTCGGTCAACGTCCGCACCGTGTTCTCATTTGTGCCTCCGCCCTGTAAGTCACCATGCTGCAAAACCTTTATGTTCATACCCATAAATATATGTCGGTATTCCTTTACACTACGCTTAGATGCTTACTTGTTTGTTTCCTGGGATTCATTTGCCGACTCACACAAATGATGTCACTTAAAAAAACCAGATGGATCAAATTTAGATTGAACATGGAGGTTGTTTAGGTGAGCGGGGCCCGAGGAGAACCTCCTGCTGTCCACATAACTCATCATCCAGCTGCACAAATGACTAATGGTGCTCTGAGAGTGTTTTTGTGAAGCTGCAACACATGTCCAAATATGCAACCCTGTGGAGTAAAAGCACAGAGGTGAACACTGATAAGTTTTTAGCACATTTTGAGGCATTGTGTGGCTGCAGTGCAGGTTTATAGTCAGCCAGGTGTCTGTAGTTCTGTCCAGGAGGTGGTCCGCCAGGGCTGTCAGTCACTGGACTTCCTTTTGGGTTTTGGAGTGGATGGGATAAAAATATATATATATAAATCCAGAAGGATTTCCTGGCAAAAAGCGCACAGCTGCGGATATAACGGTTTCCCCCCCACCCCCTTCAAAGACTCCAAAATAGAAACACTGCAGCTTAGACCCCACTGTTACCCCTCATCCTGTGAGCCCCATATCGTGCAGCAAAGCCATGCCAGGGCTGGTAATGCAACGAAAATATCAAACATCCTGCTGACTGCAGCTTTGAACAGAAAACACTATAGCTTTGAAGTGTATATTCGAAGTTTTGTTTTTTTTCTATGTAGCTACGCTTGTTCTTTAAGTCGCCGGCCCAGCCTCGCAAATGTCGAACATGATAAAAATAGTCTGTGCAAAAAAATAAATAATAAAAGAAAAAAAAAAAAAGAGCAAAGTGCTTGGTGTGCATATTGTAGCATGAGAAATCTGCTGAGCAGACTGGCTGTGGGGAACAGCGCAGAGGAAAAGACTGAACCGGGTTTTTTTATTTTATTTTTCCGTTTGTTTTTCATTGAGGTCACATCAGGTGCCAAATGCATTAAATAGGTCCAGATTGTGCTGCAAAAATGTGTCGTTACACCTGAAGTTGAACCTGTGTCACTCACATGTGGAACACAGGACTCTTCAGCTGGTTAGTAGGTCACTACAGTCAGGAAAGTTGCAGAGCTTAACCACAGCTAAGCTCATGTTTTTTTTATGCGTAGGCTGCAATATGAGCAAATGTCCTATGACAAGACCCACTTTAGTGCTGATTTGTGATCTGTCTACTTTTGCTTCAAGTGTTGAACTGAGCAGAAGAATATTGCCAAATTAATTCAAATAATTTGAAATCCTTAATGAATAGTACACAACATAATTAAACAACTTCCAACATTGGGGTTGGGCGATACAGACTTAAATTTTTATCACAATATCTTGTGGTGCTATTGTGATGACAGACATGTCATTTGCATCATTAATCTGAAAACAGTAGATCATGTGCTGATATCTATTGATGCTTTCATTGGATAAACAGTGGAAAAATGTAAAAAAAACAACAAAAAAAAACACACTTTTAAACATCATTAATCAGAATTTTATCGTGACAATGATGAATCAAAACTATTGTCACGATAAGAAATGTATCGCAAAAAGTGATTAACGATGCAATAAATGCCCAGCCCCACTTCAAACAGGACCAAACAAACGTCTGCTGTGACTGGCTGCGGGTTGGAGAAGAGACACACAGTACTGTTCCAAGAACACGCCTCATACAAAGTACAGAGAGTTAATGGCAGCAATACCTCGGAGAGAAGCATCACTAAATAGGTAAACACTGAGACAGTGTTTCTAGAATGCATATTAATGTAAATGTTCTAGAAGCAATATAGTCTGCCATCTTCATCTCTTTTGTGCAAAGCTAATGATAATGAGGGACGTGTGTCCAGATACAGACTTCCAGAAGTTGATAATATGCTGCATACATACAAAGTCCTTGAAAAACGCTTGAATTTTAATTAGGTGATTTCAAGGCTTGGAAAGAGCTTGATTTCTGCATAAAGTCCTTCTTTACATTTAAACGGCACAGTTTTGATCTGTGTGACTGAAATAAAGGTTGCCTTATATTTTATACTTTAAACAGTTTTTTTTTCTTTTTGCTAAATTAGTGTTTTGTTCCTGGACCAGTCAGGGGTATTTGGTGTTTCAAAACATGAAATGTCTCTCATGTTTTGAATGAGACATTTCAAAACATAAAGTACTGTTATATTTTAGTTTACGTTGTCCATGCCACATAGAATACTCTAACAATACATTATTAACGGCAATAAAAGGTATAATAAAATAGTATATTGAAATCGTCTACTTTAGTTCATTTGCAGTGTTTTATCTCCAAAGTGTGTTGCTGGAGAAGTTTTCAAATTTACCTTAGAAATGCTTGAAAAGTGCTTGAATTTTACTGTAGGAAAGGTGTACGAATCTTCTACACACTCATCTTTGCACTGGGAATTTGAGTGGTCACATTACATCTTATTCCTTAGTTCTTACATTTGCTATCGGAAGTGCAGGAATCGAGATTTTCTTTTTTAGACCTTAGACATTCTTTGTCCAATTATCAAAAACCTATAGCTGTAAAGGGAAGACAGGATGACCTGGCGAGAGTTTTAAGAGTGTGTGGCACCACAATCTTTGCTGTAGCCACATATTTTTCTGCTCTGGAAAGCAGCCACAGTGAAATATCAGCACCATCTAAGAGTCTGCAGCCTGCACCTCTGTGAAACATTAGCATGAGACGGAGAGCCACGCAAACACAGTCTGCAGCCATTAGCCCTTAGCCATTAGCTCTCTCATATGCTGCCAAGCATAAAAGTACAGTCCTTATCAAACACTCACCTCAGGTAGAAGCAATTACTCACTCACGCTAACTTTGCCTGCATCTGTGTGTACAGACTGGTGCTCATTGTAAACGCACGTTTAATGTCTTTGTGCTATGGTGAGAGGCACGCACTGCTTGTTGTTGTTGTTGTTGTTGTTGTTGTTTTTCTCTGTTCTTTTTAATTATTCTTATATGTGGCGGTCAGTATTCACGAGGTGTTTCACGCGGTGACCTCATCTTGTGATGAGTTGTCTCAGGTGCATGTTCTAGATGAATCACACTGTCTTTTGGTTAGCTGTCTTTAAAGGAATCGCCCGAAGGCCTTCAGCGCTACACTTTTAGCTTTGTTGTCTACGACTTAGAAGTTTGTGAGAATCTTTTTTTCTTTTTAAGCTTTGTTCTTCCAGCGTGTTTCCATATGACTGAGATCTTGTACGCTTGCTCTCTCGACTGTATGACTCGTCTGTTTTAAAACGTTTTCTACTTCTCTCATATGAAGGGTTAGCTTGGTCCTCGGGGCAGCGTACAGAAATATGTGCAATGGCTCATATGATTATTCCTTCTGTTTCAAGTACTTAATTGTGTTTTATCTCAAAAAGCTGCACCAAGCTATTCTCACGTTAAGGGTCATTATTAGAGGGAGGGAGGAAAAAAAAAGAAAAGAAAGGATAATAGCCAGATGTTAATGTGCCTGGGCTTATTCTTGATTCTCGTGTACTCATGCTGTTGTTCAGTGCAAGTTGAGTGTGTAATTTGGAGCTGATTGTTTTGCTAGCTCTCGTAAAATGCGAGCAGTATCACAAGTCGGACAATTAACTGTGCAGCGAGCATTCTGTGCAGCTGATGTTTAGGACCTGCCACATTTGTTGATGTTAAGTTTGAAGACAACTCTAATCTCCCTCCCTCTGGAGCTTGTATGCACTGCATTGCTTTTGGTCTGATATGAGATGTGCAATTTAATAATACTTCATTAATCCCAGAGGGGAATTGAATGTTGAGGCAACTCGTGTTATATAATTGTCTTCAAAGAGCTGTTGTGGACGCCATTGACTGTGGGAAGGATTATGTCCTGCAGCAGTCTGTGGTACGGTGGTTATGAATAAGCCTCCGACTGAAGACTCTGTTGTTGCGTCACAGTCTCATAAAGAGGATGGTAAGGTTGTCTGTCATTTTTAAGTCATATTTTAATTAATTAAGGACCAAAACACAAAGGAGAAAAAAGGGAGCTTTTACGTTTTTACATGTATCCAAAAAGACAAAGACATTTTTGTTGCATTTTGATGTTTGCTTAAATACACCATATAATGTGAATATAATTAAGAGACTGATATTCAAAGGATATTTGCTGTTTTAAACAGACAAACAAAATAGCGAGTTCTTGTTTTACGCCCTTATTATTTGTTTTTTAATGATGTTGGTTAAGGATGCAAAATTCTGGGAACTCTCAAAGTTCAAAACTTGAATTTTACGACTGCGTCTCAGTTTACAAACCAGATGCTGAAGTTTAAAAAAGCCACAATAATTTTGAGGCAGTTCGTCTGAAACTTCCATTACTTTATCATTTGTTTCTACAGATACATCAAACTTAGCATCGATAAAATACTTAGCTTTTCTAAGTCTGCGAACCAGCATGATTTCATGTGCCTGACTTGATAACATATTATTTATATATTTTTGTTTTCCTTTCAGCTTCACTTTTCCAGTTTTACAAATCTGAGTCCCCCACTAACACACATAGCAGGTGAGTTTATTATTTCTGATGTGTGTTTGTTTTCTCAGAACATACACTGATTGTGTTGGAGCATCAGAGTAGATTGTAGATGAAACTGGAACAGTACCAGAAAATGATTTCACTGATCGGGAGATTTGGCCTAGATGAAAGAAGCAATTAAAATAAGTGCAAAAAAAAATAAATAAAATACTTTCCTTGGTTTGACTTCTGAAGTCAAACTTCTGAAGTGTGTTTTTTTAGAACTGGAGAATAAGAAATTAGTGCTCTCTCACATTCTAGCTTGATGGTATTTTTCAGTGTGTGCTTTTGCTCATCTTACAACTAACACAAATCGCCAAATAAGGTAAAAATCTGATTAAAAGCTTGTTTATGCCTGGAGCCTCCTGTTTATCAGTATCCAGGACATTGCTCACTGTGCTCCTCTGATCTGTGTCATAAACTATCTGCAGACTCCCACACTTTGACTCTTAATTTATACAACTAAGATCAGATGGGAGCCACGTTGTACCCCAAACTCCCTCTTTTTTTGATACGGACACAAATTCAGTCCCTCTCTGGTTTTGTTTGATGGTAGGTTTGTTTCTTTTGGATGTTGTCTGTGTCCAGCTTGTCTCAATCTCTACATGTTTGTCTGTCTCTGAAGCTTCCTGTCTCTTTCTGTCCTAAATCCCTTTTCTTTTCCTATCTCCTAATTTGCCGTATCTGACGTGTTCCTGAATTCACTCTGGACTTCGTCCTGAAAATGTTTTTCTTCTCACATCTGAGTCCAGTTGCCAAATCCTCACATTCTCCAGGGACTTACTGTTCCTATGAACTCTGCCAGCCATCTCCTCCGTGCCTTCATGAATCATTTCCTTTGTCCCCCTCGCCCCCTTTTTATTATTTGTTTTATTTTTAGACACACATGTACATCATTTGACACCAACAGTTTCTTTAGCTGACCCGTCTTCTACTTCAGGATATATAGAACCAAAGGTATTTCTGGCATGACCTGCCATGCTTAATGCTGATCTGCCTCACAAATGTATTTTTAATACATTTACATTCTTGCAATGTTTCGGGAAAGACTATGTCACTGCTACTTTATACTATTATTCTATCTGCATGATCTGTTTTGTCTTTTGCATTTCAAAGGAAGTAGTGTTTTATTTAAATTTCTGATCTGTTCCAGATTTTTCTCCTGCTCATTTTGCATTGTTTGCTCAAGGTTCTACCATAGATTAGTACTCTAATTTATTTGTAAGCTTCTCAAAGTAATCACTTTGAAACAAACACAAAACAATTTAGAATATTTAATTTAATGCCAAAGTATTTAAGATTAAAAAAATTGTTACCTGAAACATTCAGCCTGGATTTTATTATGCAATAACTTTTTTACATTTTGGTAAGTTACAGACAGAAACTTAATTGAGATCCAGAGATAAAGCAACGTCTTCCTTTATATTGGGTGGATAAGAAACAATACATGGTTTTCAAAATTCCGTTGCAAATGAAGTTCAAAAAGTGTGGCGTGTTTAGAACAAAAAAAAAGAATATTTCACGCACCTTCCGTTTTTTCGCTCAACCTTAGCTAGCGGCTAAAGTGAGCTACGATTCACATCTTTGAAGTGTGAGTCGCCAATTAGATTATTCTCTAATAAAACTGAACCGGTTCATGTTATGAAGGTAAGATTATGTGGCCTGTTAATGAGGATAATAACCATGAAAACAAGACGCCTGCAGGTAGGCATAGAGGATGAATGGAAAAATGGATGGTCCGTGAAGGAGCCTTCTGCTCAACCTTGTGGTCAGAGGGGTGTGATGTAGATATGAAAGTCTCATAAGATCTTCATCCTCACTGTTTCTGTTACCACTGACAATGTTTTATTTTTCAGTGCAAAATGTCGTTTTTTGATATCAATGTAAGCCGTCGCCGTTTCAGCTGCTACATATTAGTCCTGCTGCTCTCAGGTCTCCTGACAAGTGAAGTTTGTGGCTCTAATGCGGCATAATGTGAAGAGGTTCTAGGAGTACAGAGTGCTTTTGCAAGGACATGTAATGATATACGATATAAATAGCGCATTAAATATCAGAATGTTTTTACTTTTACTTCAGCATTAAGTCCAGATTTCATTTTATCCCCTGTCAGTTCTTTGCTGTGAGCCACATGCCCCGTCCAGATCCATCTTTGCTTCATTCACCATATTCCATTCATGAGCAACCCCTTTATCTGCTAATGCCTGAAATAATAAAAAATACATTTTAGGTGTCTTGGACTGTTAGATTTTTTTTTGGCACTTATAGTGCTGGATGAGCTTCATACAAATTCACTCCATCCTCAGCGCTCTCGGAAGTTTTCTGTTGGAAGTGCTGAGCGTCCAAACCATGTGGAGGGCAGAAGCTCTAGCAGTATCCGTAATATGCCCTCCATCCATTCTCCACGGGTTGGCCAGCGCACACTGAGCCTTGACAACGAGCCAGTCACTTCAAACACTTGGAAAACACAGCAGCACATTTGGAGAAGTGCTTTGATCATAATGCGGAGTTGTGCTCTATTTTCTTTGCAGCTGATTCGCTGGCGAATTTGTTTGCTCACACTGTTTGTCTTTATTATAGCAATGGTCTGGATCACTGCATAGAGCGAATGACATAAGGAGTACCGTGTGTCGACAGATAGTGGCAGATGTTGAACCGTTTGCAGAGCAAATGTCTGGTTAAAGTTCTTTGTTTGTAAAATGTCCTTCATTTTCCGTTTCAGCGGCAATCTTGGGAACATCGAGGAGCCCTCGACTTCCCTGTATCCATGTTTTGTCGGTAAGCGACGTTCATCCTGGAGACACGATTACCATGGGGGGAATCTCAACGTAAAGTTAGGCACACAATTAGTCACATTTGGCAGACTGAAAGAGACGTTTCTTTCTGATAGAAAATGTGAGGGGAGTATGAAAAAAGAAAACAATTTATCCATTTTATTTACATCTCCAGCATTTCCAGGTTCTTTAGGTTCAAAAACGTGGCTACAGCTCTTTGTTTCAACAGGATAAAACCACATAATACTGGTTTTGGAACAGAAAAAGTACCTTAAGTTGATTTCAGGCTTTTGGAAAGTGTTGACATCAGTTGCATTTGTGGGCTGTGCTTTGAAACAAAAGCCTGTGAAATAAATAAAATAAAACAAAACTCTGCCAATTCTGCTGAGAAGAGTGCTGTAACATTGAGTCAGAATTATGCCTGAAACTTGTTACTGGCTACAAAAAGCAAATTGTCACCTCCCTGAAACAATGACGTAAGTCACTTTTTTTCCAAAATTGTTTTGTTTTTTTCAGATAACATCTTTCTCAAATAAATAATTTGTGATTAATAAGTGATTTTAATATTTTTTGTATTTATTTGACTTTTTGTGGATTAGAGAAAACTGACAGTAAATCTTTTCTTCTTATTATTATTCTTTCAGTGTTAATCATCCCACCCTAAAAAAATAGAACATTTCCATTATATTGCTAAAAACTTAAAATAAATATGACAGTCATACCAACAGTTTTTATACATTTATGTTTATTATTAAAATGCTTCTATGCACTCTCGGTTTTATCTGCAGGTAGAAACCTTTGTTTATGCTTATGAAAATGCCTAATTTAGAGTTTAGAGTCTAAAGGCAAACTTGGCACAGCTGACGGTTTCATTGATTCCTGCCCTACATATTCTCTCTAAACTTTTTTTTTTTGAAAAACTTTCTGTTTGAAGATGCCTCCATAGCAAAAGAAAAGGAAATAACAGCTAGAGGGACTTAAAAAATACATCATTTACATCTCTAAGTAGAACTGATGCATCTTCTTTCTGTTTATCGTCCCTCCCCGGGATTCTGTCTGTTTTTTTTATCTCTCCTGTTTCATCTTTAATCCCAGGGAACATGTCCACAGACTTTGCAGTGGTTGATAGTGCCAAGGCCTGGGAATGCTACATGAAGCAGCAGCGCAGCAGAGACAGAGACAGAGAGTACGGCCATGACAAAAACAGACGACGATGCAGTGACAGAGGAAAGCAGAGGGCTTCCTTGTCCCGCCACAGGTGGGTCATGAGGAATTATCATTAAACCAGTAATCTGTATGTTTGGTTTGAAGACATCATGTCTAAATTCCCCCTTTTTTTATTTTTTGCATCACGTGATGATAGTATAAAGTGCCCTCTCCTCTTCCTATACTTCCCCTTCTCCATTCATGGGTGCTTCTAACAAAAGATGAATGTGAATCTGCTGAGCAGCTGTGGGATCAGGCAACATCCATCAAGAATCTATTTCTGATGGACCAGTTATGCAATTTACCCGTTATAGATCTATTGCCTGTCTGCCTCTTTCTCTTTTGCACATAAAGTGTGCAGATGTACTCCGGTCATTCGCAACATTGTGGCCAGATGAGGTGATTAACCCAACCTGCACCCATTCATGTGTTGTCCACTCTCTGACTGTTCTGAACGCTGATTTATTAAAAAACAACACACACACACACAGTCCCATTGCCTGGCAGTGTTATGACTGACCTGTGTATGTTTACAGGACGAGGAGATTTCAATATTTACAGGAAACAAAACAAGAAAAGGAACAACTATTGCACTTTGGATTTCATTCATGTGGCATCAGAAAAGTTGTAATTCTTCAGCTTGACTGCAGAGCAGCAGATTAAAGGTCTCTGTGTTGCTCAGTTCAAAGCGTGAAGCCCAATCAAGTGCAGAAATAATTCATATAAACCGAGCCAAATTGTTTCCATGCAGCATAACTAAGGGGATTTTTATTCCAGCTATTCGATTGATTACTGAAATATAAACCCTGGGAGAGTCTTGGAAAAACATACAACTATTGTGGGGGGGGAGAAAAAAAAGCCTTTTATTGCAAAAGAGCTGCAAGTCCTGATGACTATTACAAGGTGAGGGGAAATGAGTGCCAACATATGCAAAACATTTGCTGCAAAGATGAGGTAATAAACAGACGTAAAAACTAATTTTAGCCAAGATACAATTGCCTGTATGCTCTGTTGGCTGGAGTTCGGCCTCTTCCTGTCTGACTATCAGAGGTGACAGGAGTTGGTCTGATTTCACATTTTCCTCCTCATTCATCACTCCAGTGACATAAGGCACATTTAGTAAGAGGACAGTATAATATGAGACAGATAATCTCTGAAAGAATCAAACTCCTTCACCTCCTGTAGCTAATATTGCCATCTGAAGAAATGCACCACTCCGGTCAAGAACAACCTATCAGGGTCAGGAGGAGGGTCTTAGCGCTGTCAATCACACTCCTATACGTGCTAATGGTGGAAAACGTACCGTTTCACTATGAGAATCTTTATTGGCATGCCACACTTGCTTTGTCAGACTTTATGCAAATTAGTGCAAAATAGTTCAATTGGACGTACTGTGTCAATGAATTGTTCTCATACTGTTCCACCTTCGCCCCCCCCCCTAATTGACAAAGAGGGAGTCTCCTATTTAAATCGCTGAGTCCTTATTTACGCCTAAAGCCTCATGGGTCAGGCCAGGAAAGCAGGACACAGGGGCAACTGTGAAGCTGTCCAGCTAACCGCATAAGACAGGAGGAGGAACAGGAGTCGCATGTGCTTGACAGACACTATGGAGAGACTTGGGAGATTTCACCACTACGGCTTCACATTCATTCTGATGCAAATGCCACAAGGGACTTATCCCTTCAGCCTGGTTGAGAGCTCACACAATCTGCACACGGCTGACAAGTTTGCCCTATATTGCCTTTCGCGTGGTCTCGACTCCTGCATCACGCATGTGCTCATGGCACAGGTTGCATATTTTCAGCCTAGCTTTGATTTATGATTGCGGCCTGGGCTATTTTTAGCCGCGAACTGGAAATAAGCGTGTGTGAAATGAAGAGAAAGCAGATGGAGCTAACCGTCTCTTTGTTGGGAGCCACTCTTATTGTTCACTGAAGTGACGAGTGGCAGATTTACGCTCGCTAACCCGCCTTTCTTGCGCTGAGTCACCTGGTTACTGTCCAGTAGGTGTTGGCCCTACCGGCTGACTTTAGGGTTCAGGCTGTGTTGGGTTTTTGGCTGCGATTACGAAACATGGCCTCTTGATTTATCGCCGTCAATAATGCATTACGCGAGGCTAAAATTCAATGCGATATATATTACACATCTTTGACACAGCTTACCTTTTGTTTTTTCTTGATGGGCACCAGCTGAGTACCTGATTAGCCATTTGGTCAACACTTGCGATGAGGTCGTAAATCTGGGCCTTGGATCATGAATGTGGCTCTTTCTCGCTGGCGCCACTTCTGTCTGTCTTATCAACGCTTTCCTGCACACATGTGGCCGCATGCGAGGGAGACGACGGTGACATTTTTCATCTAGGTTCGCTTATTTATGTGGCGTTGGTCCACACAAAATGGTGTAAATCAAACCGAAAGACTCCTCAACTAGCTTAATATTATTGTTTGACCAAAAAAATTTGCACATGTAGTTAATTTGCTGATTTAAGTCGATGGGAGTTTAGTAGGAAAAGTCCTGCTTGAAGCTGCGGTGGAGACGCTATTGGAATATGTTGTAAATGTAACGCAGCTCATCAACAACAATATGAGAGCACTCATTACTCTGAGTAACAAATGCTAATATCAGCTTCTATCAGTTAGCAAGTTGACAGATTTAGTTGATATCCCTAAAAAAATGAATTAATAAATGTATATGTATTTATTTATAAATTCCGTTATGTAATTTATATTTCTTTATTTAGTATATAGCTATAAAAAAGAAAAAACTTATCTCTTTTATGTATTTAATATATCTAAAAAAAAGACCAAAACAAAATATTCTCTCTCAGAAAAAATAAGCATTTTTGCTCACCTTTTGGTGAAAATGATCTTTAATAGAAGTTCTTTAACTTGATTTACTTCTGAGATTTTTATTTCAGATTCGGGAGACATGACATGTTCCTGCATGGGACCAGAAAAACGACTCAAGATTTCCGTCAGCTGCTTTTGTGCCATATGCTACGTTCATCCAGGCTTCGGGGCCTGTCTTGGTTCAGCACATTCCTACGCCCACATCTGTTTTCATTTTTGACTCTTTTCAAATAGTTTCAGACCTTAATGTGACACACTGCTCCCTTTATCCCAAAGCCATGCGAGTTATGCCCTTTTGTCCGGGAGCAGTGGCTCCGCTGAGTTATTATGAATCTATGATGTATGGTTAACCTTGTGTGCAGCTCTACAAAAATTGTTGATGTGAGGTTAGGACCAAGGTAACTTTAAGTTGGTTGAATGTTGGACTGATGACCTGTATCTCCTGACCAGTGTAAAGTGGAGTTTGCTGCATAAGGTCTCCCTTCTTTCAAGGCCTTTAAAAATCTGCTTCTTGTTTTTCTTTTGACAGAAACAGATTTTTTTCAAACCCTTTGCACTTTCTAAGCATAAATGATAGCTGAATATAATGTGTATTTCTAAAGTGGGAAAAAACAGACACAGTTTTATGCATTTTTGCAAATAAAATGTAAAAATGTGCTTTTCATCCACATAAACCCCCCTAAGTGAATACTTTTAGAGCCTCCTGTTGCTGCAATTACAGCTGCAGGTCTTTCGGAATATTTTCTACCGGCTTTGCCTGCAACTGACATTTCATTAATTGCGGTGCCACAAAAAACGCATTTGATCCCCTCGAATAGTTCTTCTTTTTAGTGTTTCATTCACACGCGGCTGTTTTTTGCGTGTCCTACCGTGGCAGTGACCTGTTAAGTAACTTTCTGAGGCTTCAAGTGTTTACTTCTATTTCCCCAGTGGAGAGCTAACAGCTGTGTTCACCAACAAACCAAGGTCTGGCTCTCTAGATAAATAGCATGACAACACTCTCATTTGTAGAGCTGTCATGACATTTGAGGTTTTTTTTGGGTTTTTTTGCAGCCTTCACCCAGACAATAGTAAACAAAGGCTATAATTTGAACAGCATTAGTTGCTTCTGTTTACTCGTCCAGCTAAATGGAAAGTTATTTGCGTGAACACAAAAGCTGAATGTCACATGAAAGTTCTTCATCTCTACCTTTTCTAATAAAAAACTGATCTACATGATTATGTATCATTTGCTTTTAGTTCAACACAGTTGCAAAGTTGGCCGTTAACTTTTTCCTTATTGTTTCCCTTATCTGAACAAGTCTTAGGTTTCAAGTAAATTCAATGTTTTGCTTGGGGTTTTTTTCCATTTTGATCTGTGATTTGTAGAACAACGTAAACGTATACGATGTCGTCGTTGACGTGATTTGGGAGTTAAATTGGACATGATCACAAAACTAACTTACTGGTTCCAAGTGAAATTAATGGCCAGGGAAACTAGAATTTTTTCCATCTATTGACCTAAAACACACTCCTGTAGTTCCTGAAACGTTACTTGTAGCTTAATTTGATCTTATTTCAAATTTACTAATATATTTGCACTTGAAACTTGACCAAATATACTTGGTAAGAGTTTGTGTTTTTACAGTAATGGGGACTATGAGTGGGCAACATTTGACGGGAATTGTTGCCACCAATTGTGACACGGCCATTTGATTATGGTGGTAATTTACTTTTTGCCACCAAAGGCCCATGTTGGTCTGAATATTTTTTATTTTTCCTTTCAGTGAATGAAATAATTTGAAAACCACAATTTGTATTTACTGGCTAACTGTAACTTTCCTACAGTAAAGCTGTTATCTTGCATCATTTGTTTCAGTGAGAAGAAGCTGGTAGAGCGCAGGGACTCTCCAGATTATGAATACAAACGTCGCAGAATTGAGGGAGTCGCCAGTAAAAAGAAGCAGAAAGACGAAGAGGAGAGCCTGCGAAAAACATCGCAGAGGTCGACATTTTAAGTCCAAAAAGTTACGACATTTTTTTTTTTCAAAGATTCATTTTAAAACGATTCTTTTGTTTTGCTGTCGGCAGAAGTAGCAACGACAGCAGGAAGGACGACAGGGAGGCCAGGAAGACGAGACACAATCACACAAAGGGCAAAGACGCCGGGAAAGCTCGGAAAGCCACTGAGAAAAGAAAATAAAATTTCAACGGCCCTCAGAACAACCAAACCTGAAAAGCTTTGTCCCTTTACATCTCAGGTTAAGTTGTACATGAAGATGAATTTGTTCTCGTTATATTCTCCAACGCCTGAGTTTTATGGTACTATGTTGTTTTTCTGGTTTGTATATAAGCATTGCTTGCAAAACAACAAAAACAAAAAAAAAAACAAATGTTAATTATTATTTTTTTAAACGAGTTTATTGAGCATTTAACCAAATGTACCATTGTCAGATATACTACACAGGCCGAAGCATGACAGACAGAACCACAGCAGACAGACCTCAGGCCCTCCACTGACACACAGAAACCAAGTCACTTTTTTTTTTCTTCTTGAAAGTAAGAAAATTAGTAAGGCCTCCACAAAATCTCCTATTTAAATGTTTTTTGTTAACAAGTTATGAAGACAGATTCTTTTTTTTTCATACATTTTCTTTGCCAGTGGTTTTAATAACTTAGCCATAGCTTCTGAGACAACAGAAAAAAACAAACAAAAAACCTCACAGACTACTACTTGGCAACGTGTCTTGAAGATGACAACCACTGTTGGTACAAACAGAATAGAGCCTAAGTTTAAAGGCCATACGACAAACAAAAGAAACATATTACAAGTGCTTGGTTCGGTACGTTTTTTTTTTTGTTTGTTCGTTTTGATATTTCCTTCTTTTTTTTCTTTTCTTTTTTTTAGACACCCAACATTTTACGTAAAGAAATGTGAGTCCAGCTTAACGCATTATCCTAATATATATCTATTGAAATTGGCAACGAGTCGTGTCTCCTTTCTGTCCTCCCACCCGACTCACTGGACGCTCTTCAGTGTCCTCTAAGCAAGACAAGAGCCCGTCGTCCGGCGTCCGTTCCGGATCTGTTCCGGTTCAGGATTTCCGTGGGGGGCCGGGCGGGAGGCGAGTCAACCTTCTGGTCACGATCCAGTCTCTCTTATCTGCATCTCCTGCAAAGTCCTGGCAAAGTCCCCCGGCAGCCCGTCGGCGGCGAGGCGTCCGCGCGGCCGTCCCGCGCTTCTCTTCCCACACAGCGAGCTTAGGGTGGTCGGCCGGTCCAAAGCTCTCTGCCTTCCACATTCCTCGGTCAGAGTCGATAAAAAGCGGTTCCGGATGGCTTGGGAGTGCCGTTTACAGCAGGCTGCCCGGCCAAGACACGATGGTCAGGGTGAT
The DNA here is from genome assembly GCA_903067075.1 of Micropoecilia bifurca. Classification (NCBI taxonomy): domain Eukaryota; kingdom Metazoa; phylum Chordata; class Actinopteri; order Cyprinodontiformes; family Poeciliidae; genus Micropoecilia; species Micropoecilia bifurca. The sequence goes on from CAEGAF010159767.1 coordinate 25,542, forward strand.
TCTGCCCCGGAGCTCCTTCAGGAGGCGAACCAGTGCCGTGTGCGTCATCCCCCACGTGCTCTTCCCGTTCACCTCCAGCAGGATGTCACCGCATCTTCATAAAAAAAAAATGTTTTAAAAAGGATGGAAAACGTAAACCTTTGTTTAATTTACCGTGTCATATTTGGCGTCACCTAAAAGGTTTCAATAAAGCTGTAATATGTATGTTTTCTGAAACAAATATGTTTTTTATTGCTAAAGCTGTCACTATGTTATTACAGAATAATATATGATGGAAAATTGACCTTCTCTGCCTTCTCTCAGTGCAAACTAGAGACAACCAATCAGAGCCAAGAGGCGGGTCTTAGCACTGTCAATCAAGCTTGTGTACGTGACTGTATGGTATGAGATAGATAATCTGTAAAAAAAAAAAAAATCAAGCTCCTCTGCCTTATTCCAAAGCTATTTTCATAAATATGCCACTTGGTTTGAAACAACCAATTAGAGCCAGGAGGAGGGTCTTAGCGCTGTCAATCAAGCTTGTGTATGCACTGGAGTTAGCAATGGCCACAGTTGACTGTGGATTAACGGTTATCCTGTAACATTAAGTCGTTTCTCAGCCATCAGCACATTTAGCAGTGCCTACACAAGCTTGATTGACTAAGATTCTCCTCCAGGGTATGACTGGGTGTTTTTGACCAAGTGGTGTATGTCTGCAAATAGCACTGGGAGAAAAAATAATTTAAATTAAAAATCAGACTAGCTTGATTTCTTCAGATGATTTGTCCCATATTATACTGTCACAACATGGTAACAGTTTTAACAAATATGTAAAAAAACAAAAATAACATTTTTCTAATTAAACTTGAGTACTGTGGCTCTAAAGGAGAGACGTCTGTAAGGTGAACTTGCTGAATACCTTATCCTGCCATCGTTGTAGGCCGGAGTCCCCTCCACAAGGGAGCGGATAAAAAACGATTGATTGCAGTTGACCTCCTCCTGGCCTCCCACAATGCTGAAGCCCAGGCTGCCCGACGTGCTCCGCCGCAGAACGATGTCTTTGCAGCAGTAGAGATGTCTGCGTGGGCCAAGAAGGAGATTAAGAACGCTAATCTCTTACATTCACCTTTAAATTACAAACAAACTGTACAACCGTTTTGAGTATGTATGCGGCGGGAAGCGTAATAAAGCCAAGACTGTCACTTCAGTAGCTCACAGCTAAACAGAAACACCATTAGTAACACCAGCAATAGTAAAAAGTCACATTTAAAGTCATACCCGAGTGGAAATATTGCAAAATTCTTTGCAAGTATTTCAAACCCACAAAAACTATCACAAAATCCAGGACGGATTGATGAACGTGGATAGATATTGAACATTATTTGATTTTTAAGACGAACCAATTGAATGCACAGATGGCTCTTTATTAAGAGAGAACATTCTTGAGCTTGATGTGGTTCAAAATGAAAAGCAGTTTAATGCTCTAAGGCAGGGCTGCTCATTACGTCGCGGAAAAGTTTTGAGTCGATCTCAGCAGCAGGTGACAAACTGATAGCCACCAGGACGCTGAGACCAGCACTTCCTCTTCTGATAGGCTTATCAAAATATTCACTAAGATCCTAAATGTTTTTAGCT
>CAEGAF010159776.1:0-11132 GCA_903067075.1 Micropoecilia bifurca
ATTCAATCCAACTTTATAACAGTCACAAAATGTCACCAAAATCACTCTGTCCCTCTAAAATCTTTCAGAAAATCGCAAAAGTGTATCGAATTGTATCGTTTGCAGAATATTGCGATATATATTGTATCGTGAGCAGAATATCGTGTATCGTATCGTGAGATTGTATCACTACAGCCCTAGTTAGGACAGGTCTTTGTTTATGTTCATGTTCATTTTAAGTTGTGTACAAAATTATTCTTAGATAATGAGATTTAATTCTACTCTTTTCTGCATATTCTGAGCTGTTTTAAGGCGTCTGTCACTTTAAATTCAAAAGAAGCTGCTGCTGTTTATGCTGCCAAACTCAGTGTTTACATTCACTTGTGAAAATGACTGCAGACAGACAACCGCACATCTTTGAAATGCAGAAGTGGAGCCTCCAGCACAACCAACAAGAATCCATCAAACGGTTTCTGAATGATAAGTCAACAACAAATCACGTCTTTTCCAGCAGCCATTGTACATTGGTAAAACCAGCGGACCAAGCATGCTGGAGCTCCAGTTGGGTTGCTAGGTAACATGCGGAACTCTGCTGGGGTTGCTAGGTAACGGCCCAGTGTCTGCCAAATGTGACTTGATAATATGCAGGTTTTTGAAACTGATCATTTTCCAGACACCAAAAAACATGAACTTATTCCCAAAAGATGTTTTTTTAATACTTGGCTGTTTTAGGAGCAGTTGAGACACAAATTCATGCAAAATGTGAATTTTACTAAATAGATCCACTTTAGCACATTAATGTCTAAAGTGTTTACTTTAACTCTGACTGTTAATGACATTTAAAGCTCATTCTTTCTTCTCTGGTTTGTCTGCCAGTAACACAAGTCACTTTGGCTTGATATAGGAAATGTATCTTGTTCCTCTAGCAGGCTATTTCAATTACATTTTTATCAATATTAAGGAACTATTGACTTAAAACAAACTCCTGTATTGTGCAGAAAAGTTGCTTGTTAGTTAGTTTCGTCTTATTTCAAGTGTAATAAGATATTTTCACTAAAAACTAGAGGAAAATCACTTGGTTGCAGAGCTGGACGGTTGAACAACTAAGATCTTTAAATAAATCTAACTGCCTCACACTGCCCTCTACTTCACACCTACTCGCCATTTCGGCTCCTTCAGTGGCTAAAGGCAGTAACTTTAAGCTTTTTGATGGATCAGATGGTAGAAATCCCAGTTTTTGTCTTCTTAAAGGGTTGAATATGAAAATATGGCCAAATATACTACAATAAGTGAGAGTCGAAGCGAAACAGAGAAAATGTGTGGAGAAATATGAGTGTACCTGCAAGTCCTCCAGGGAGGCCTGACCTTTGACCCAGGTGGTTATGTTTGACATGGAGCTGAAGGTCTGCCTCCTTCCTGAAGTCCCAGGCACAGGCTGTGCAGCGAAACAGCTTCTTCTCGTTGCTGTGTTTCACAGCCAAATGCACCTGGAGGACAGGAGGACATAAATAAAAGGGATTTTATTTTACATTTCCACACTTTTCCTTAATCTGTTTTCCTCCTTTTCATCAAATTTTTAAACATAAATACAAAACTTGTGCGGCAGATTTACAGAGGAAAGAATTTTATTGCTGGACACTTAAGAAATCCAGTATGAAACTTAGATTAAATGCTTCCATGGAATTTTCAAGACTGTTTTCTTTGACATGCAATGGTTTAGTTTATTAGTTAATTTAAAATAGGGACAATGTCCAAAAAACTCTAATAAAAGATGCTTTGTCTCAGATTTAGTTTAGCTTGTTTCCATCTTTAGTCCCTGATCAGGTGAGTGAATAAAACATTATCATGAGACACGCAATGAAAGTATCCATAAACCCAAGAATCAAAGTACAAATCCATAAAATTACAATATCAACAGTACAGACTCTAGTAAAACTCTCGAGTTGGTGTAACATTGATGGATGCAAGCTGCCGTTAAAAACTAAAGAAAAACACAACAAACTTTTTCACGTGTGATTTTAATTACATTTCTTTTTTAATAGAAATACAGCGGAGGTTTTTTTTTATCTACATCTTTTAGGACTAGGTTATAGAAAGACGTTTGAGGTTTTATTGTCGTCTCATTAGTCCAGCGGCCATGTTGTGCAGGGCAGTGTGTGGTTTACCTGTATGGAGACCTTGGAGTCGAACACTTCCTGGCACAGGGTGCAGTGGTACAGGACGAAGGTGTGCATGTCCAGCAGGTGTTTCTGCAGGTCGTCCACGGACGAGAATTGCTTGTCACAGCTTTCGCACACGTACTGCGTCGACGTGGTGGTGTAATGCACCGTCAGGTGCTGCAGCAGCGCGTCCTGCGTCTCAAAGTCTTCTTTGTTGCACTGCGGGCAGGACTGGCGCCTCAGCAGCATCTCCAGGTGGGACTTCAGATGCGCCTGGAAACCCTCGAAACTGGAAAATCGGAGGTCGCACTGGTTGCAGGGATAATCGCCGTTGCTTCCCAGGGACGGGGTGGAGTCACCGCCAAGGCGGTGGCGTTTGGGAGAGGAGATCTCCACGTCGGAGGACGCTGGGCTGAGGTCAGCCACCTTCGCCTGCCGTTTGTTGTTAGCCAGCGGGATGTTCTTGTGGTTCTCCTTGATGTGCTTGGTGAGCTTGAGGAGTGAGCCGAAGATGGGAGAGTTGGTGCAATAAGGGCAGGAATAGACCTGGACATGGAAAATACATTTTCATAAAAATCAGCATTCACCTTTAGTCCCTAACGGTGAATGCTGCGTCCCTGTGGAGGGAGAGAGGAAATGGAGAAAGATATGCAGAGCAGGAGGAAGATAAACAAGCACACTCCTTAAATCACAATTAGATTTGACGGCTTGTTTTTAGAGCTGTGCAGAAATCTAGAGTCATTTTTAAAGTCCTTTCCCTTCCAAAGCGTCAGTCATCTTTAAAGTGGTTTTGACCTTTAAGTTCAGCCTTTTGTGTTAATTAAGCCACTTGACTCTGAACTATGAATCATTCTTGGTTGTGAACTGAAGGAAGTACAATTTGTTCACATTTCTTTAATTAAACCTATGAAAAAATAACGCACTTTGATTAACAGAAGAAAGTTATTTAGAAATAACCTTCTATGTCTGAAACTAAATACACAAATGAACTAATCCACTATTTCAACTAAATTCTTAAAAATGTGTTTATAATAGACAAAAGAGCAGCTTAAGAACTCAAAGTTAGCAAAATATGCAAATGATAACACACCTAGATTGTAAAAATACAAAATCATACAAACTATTTTTGGTCATTATAAGACAAAACTAACTTACAAGCTGCTTGTCAGCAAGATGTAGGAGCTTGTTTTAAGTAAATAACTCCTTAAAATTAAGAAAAAAGATCCCACTAAGGGACAAGGGTGTAAGAAAATGGATGGATGGATGGATGGATGGATGGATGGATGGATGGATGGATGGATGGATGGATGGATGGATGACTAGTTAAACTGACACTTATAGTAAGACTTTTTGGTCTATGCTAAGTAGTGTTAGCTTACTTATAAGTTAGTAAGCTTTAGCTGAGCTCAAATCAAACATTTAATACAACAGATAAACTCAAACTTGGCATTTCAGTTGCAAAACAAAAACAAAAAAATCTTTATTAAAGTGTTGTCAGATCTTCTTATTTGTTTAGACTCTCACCTCCATGAAGGACTGAGCCGCGGCCTGGAGGACAGGGGACTCCAGTTTGGCCACAGCTCCTCCCGCCGCCGTCCCGCCTCCTGTGGCCGAGGCGCAGTGCGTCTGCTGGATGTGCTCCGTCAGCGACGACTCCGTCAGGAACCCCATGGAGCACTGATTGCAGAAGAAGGCGTGGTTCCCCTCTGGAGGAGCAACAGGACAAAAATCTGACGTCAGAAATCAGTTTTTACCGTTCAATGCTTTACTTTAACTATCCGCAAATAAATACTGCGGAGATTATCTTCCATTCCCATTTTACAAAAGTCAAATTACAAATATTTATCCTATTTTATAGGATTATGCAAATGATTGGTATAATTATAAACATTAGATGTATAATGTAGGACATATTTATATAAAACCATTAGGTGGATTATTATTCATTTTCTTTCTTATAAATATATAGTAAAACACAAAAATCTTTTATTTCTCTTTTCATTTTAACTAGCTTATGCGTTTTTATTTTACTGATTTATTTTTATTCCTGGCTTTGTCGCCTTCCTACTCTTTCCGAATTGGATATAGAAATGTTGCTATTTTATGTTTGTTTATTATTATGATTTTCTTCACTTTATTTTTGTCTGACATTTTTATTTGTTTGAAATAAATACTTTATTTCATTTTTTGTCTTATAAATACAATGAAAAGCATATAAAAAAAAAAATTTGCCAAAGGCACTCTTTTTTAAAAATTGTAATCCTATTTTATTTTTATTTTTTATTCATTTTCTGACTTATTTTAAGTGGCAGCTGTAAATAAACATCATTATTTTGGGGTTATGGTCAGCCTGACGGTCTCAGTAATACAGCCAGATGCTAGACAGAAGCCGTTAGCTTCAGAGCAGCAGACCTAGCGTGGTGGATCCAGCCATGATCCCCCCAGGCAGGCAGTGGGAAACTCGGATGTGCTCCTGCAGGGAGTTGATGTCTCCAAACATGTCCGGACAATAGTTGCAGTGAAATGCCGTGACGTTTGTGAACTGGAGCAGAGGGAAAGCCGCCGCCGCCGCCGAGCCGCCGCTGGCGCGGTGGGCCTTTCGCACGTGTTCGTTGAGGTTGTAGAGCGTGGGCAGGGTTTCCAGGCAGAGCTGGCAGGTGTGGCTCTGCTGCGGTTTGTCTGCATGGATGGTCTTCAGATGGATCTCCAGCACCGCCAGGCTGTGGAAGTCTCTCTTTGAGCAGTACGGGCAGGAATACGTCACCTTAGCCCAACTCCCTCCTGAGCCTGCAGAAACAAGAGCTGGACATTAACACTGTCAATCATTGGCAGAAAAACGTTTCTCTGCGATAATTTAGTGTTAAATTGGGGGGTTTCAGATATGCATGAGCAGTCAGTATCTTCTTTGCACTTAAAACAGTTTTAATTGCTAAAACCATCAATCAAGTTTATTTGTACAGCAAATTTCAGCTGCAAGGCAGTTCAAAGTGTTTTACATCATAAAAACACACATCATTACAGATCAAAATGTTGATTAATGTTTCATTGATTATGTTTCAAAAACTTTAAACAGGTGGGATTGTTGTTTAGATCTATAGGAGCTCAGTGTTTCAGCTGTTTTGCAGTTTCTGGAAGTTTGTTCCAGATTTGTGGTCTATAGAAGCTGAAAGCTGCTTCTTCGTGTTTGGTTCTGGTTCTGGAGATGCGGAGCAGAACCAGAACCAGAAGACCTGAGAGATCTGGAAGGTAACAACAGCAGATCTTTAATATTTTTAAGCCGTTCAGTGATTTATAAACTAACATCAGTAGTTTAAAGTCTATTCTCTCAGTGGAAGGACTGTAGAACCGGGTGATGAGCTCCATCCTCCTGGTTTTAGTCAGAACGCCAGCAGCAGCATCTGGATCAGATCCAGGTGGAGGGTTGATTTTTACTGTGAGGGTGCTGATGGTACCAGCTGATGGTACCAGTACCTTGATGGATCAGACTAATCGCTCCGTCCTCCCCGGAGTCTCCGCCTCTCCTGCGGCTTCGTTCGCTGCTCTGGCTGTGCTTCAGGGTGGAGTCAGGGGTGGAGCCTCTCTCCAGGCTGGCGCTGGAGTCCGGCGTGGCCGAGCTCATGGACGCCACGCTTCCGAGCGGCGGATCTGGACTGGCGGCGCTATGGTTGGACGAGTCGGGCTGGCGGTGGCTGTCCAGGTGGCAGTAGACGTCCTCCACGGACGGGAACTGCTCCGAGCAGACCGGACATCTGGGAGGGGAAAGAGAACCGCAGTGAGGTCCAGCTGCAGCGATTCTCCGATCGGGAGCGTTCAGAACGCGGAACGCCGCCGTTACTTGTGCTTCCGGTTGGCGTGCTGCGTTTCGATATGCGTGAGCAGCGACGCCTCGTCCAGGAAGATCTCCGGACAGTGGATGCACTGCAGGTCGGCCCGGTCGGACAGCTGCGGGTGTCGGGTCAGGACGTGCTTCTCCAGCTCGTCCGTCTGGCTGAACGTCTCCTCGCAGTAATCGCACATGTACAGGTCCTGGTCCAGGTCCACGTCTCCCACCGCCCCCTTCTTCCCGCCGTCCTTCTCGCTCCGCAGCGCCAGGTGCTCTCTGTTCTTACGGTGAGCCTGCAAAGTCCGAACGTTTTTAAGCTTTGGAGGAAAACTAGAGATGCACCGACCCAATACTAAAATCTGTATCGGCCAATATTAAACCTCAGATATCGGTATCGGTGGATCGGTGCATCCCTAGAGGAAGTGATAACAAGCCGTTTACCTGCATGTGGCTCTGCAGTGATGAGGTGGAAGAAAAGCCACGTTTGCACACTGAGCATTTAAATGGTTTGCTGGAGCTGCACAGGAAAAATCAATAAGCCACAAATCAGACTGAAGAAACAGAAATATAAATATATTTTTAGAGGTTTTTAATGCTACTACCTGTGTGTTTTAAGATGGATTTTCAGGTGATCGGAGCGAGAAAACGCAGCTTCACATTCCTGGCAGCTATACTTCTTATCACCTGCAGGTGATAAAACTGAAGATGAGATTCCTGGTGGAAGTTTATGTTTAATAAAGAAAAGAAAAAGTTAAAGAAGAGGTTTATAATTCTGAGGCTTACTGCAAGGCTTCTTAAGCAAAATGCATAAAATTTGACTTATTAACAAGTTCAATAATCAGGAGCTCATTCCGGCTCGGTGATTTCTGTAAAGAAAGATTTCAGTTCTGGGAAAGTAACAAAAGGAAACACGTAATGTTCGACAAGTGGTGGAGAACTGAGGTTTAACAAATCTTTTCCATATTTGGGCCTCTCAGTCCAACTCTTCAGCCAATAAGAAAAGGAGTAATGAGCTGCGGAGACGTTTGAACGAACCTGTGTGGAGCTTCACATGCCGATCTCTGCTCCTCTTGTGTTTAAACAGGCGGCTGCAGAACGTGCACTTGAAAGGCAGCTTGTCGCTGTGGATTTGCTCGTGTCGCTTCAGGTAGCTCAGGCGGCTGGAAGCGGACAGAACCAGGCGTCATTTCAGCTCCTAGCTAACAGAAACCTAAACACTGGGACTAAATGTTTCTGCTTAATTTAGAAAACCAGTAAAGCCTTTAAGTAGATTTCTATAAATCAATCCCTCCAGTTTTTGTTCGCGATTCATTTCTCACAAAAATTCACCAAAAATCAACAGATCTAAAGCAGAATTTTGAGTTTATTGCAAATTTTCTGTGAAAATAGTTAAAATCATTGCGATTAAGTGATACTACCTCCCGCCTACAGGTGGCAGTGTTGCTTCTACTAACTCAGTCTAAGTTAATGTCAAGATTTTATTCAAAATCGATTTGGTGAGTAAGAAAAGTCAAGCTATTTAAGTTCTTTAAGCTCTAATCTTTTTTTGGAAGGGATATAATGATGAGAATTCTTTCCAAATATTTGTAATAGCTACGTTTCACCTGAGCTGTGGATCTCTGCAGCTCCTCCAGAGTTCCCATGAGTCTCTTGGCTGATTCATTTAAACGTTTAAAGCGTGGAAAACTGTTTCATAACTCGAATCTGCTGTAAGCGTCACAATAAACTCTAACAACGTTCACAGAACAGCTGGTTACAGAAGAAGATTAGCGACATTTTCACTTTAACCTCAGATTTATAATTTGTTTTTCATCAGAATTCTAGAATTAGTTTCAGAATTCAGATTGTTTCTCAAAATTCTGACTTAAATCTTCTGAAATCAAAAGTTGGAATTCTGAGAAAAAAGTTTGAGATTAAGTTTAGAATTATTTTCTTCTTTTTTTCAAAAAGGATCAGATTACTGACATTAATGTAATGTGTTTTTTATTTATCTCAGAATTCTGACTTTATTCCCAGAATTTTTGCTTTTGATTTCAAAAGATTAAAGTCTGAATTAATTTTTTTCAGTGTCCCTGATCCTCTTCCACAGCTGCACATTTATTTACACTAGATTTCCTTCAGCAAATTTACACCTAGTCTATCTGTATGTTTTTTAAGCAGATAAATTGAAAATATCTAATTATTATGAGTTTATCTATCAGCTTAAATCCCATTAAAATCCATTAAATGTCATTAGATGTGCGAGAAGTTGAAGCTGCTTCTGCGCGGCGGAACAAGGGCGTGAGTGTTGAAGAATGACAGAAGGAGGTGAGCTCGGCAGAACGATTAATACGGGGAATAATAATGATGATGACTCTGGAGTGTGTGTAAGACAGCTGTTCTTAAAATGGCTCTTGACTGCGTCTCCGGAGACGCTGGTGAGAAATGTATTCACCTCATTCCCTTTACTGTTGCCTTAGCGTTCCACTTTATTATGGAAATAACAGCGAGGCGGCTGCAGCTTATTTATGAGCACCCAGATATTCATGAGCGGGATCCAGATGTGGAGGAGATACCTGAAGGATTTGTCACAGAACTGGCAGGGGTAGGGCAGGCCGGCGCCGCCCTCCTCCTCGCCGCCGGTGGCCATGCCCAGGTCGCAGCAGCCGTCGGGCATCTGGGAGGGCGACGCCACGTCCTTGCTGGAGGGCGAGGAAGGCACCCAGGACAGGCCGGCGGGGTCATCGTCGCCATCTAGAGGACAGGAGGCAGGGGGGGAGGCGTATTTTAACTCACAGCTGCAGGATTGTAAGAAAAAGAGAGGGAAAGTGAGGGTAAAGCAGGGCGAAGGGGGATGATTAAGGAGAAGTCTTATGTTTCTTGGATGGCAAAAGGGAGAAGCCTGTGGGAGTTCATAGGAGGATATAATCAAAAAATAAACACATTTATCCTAGTCACACACAAACATTCATACATAAATATACATAAAAAAATGAGGATGGCAGAGATAAAGAGAGGAAGCGAAAGAGAGGGAGAGAGATGCGCTCCTGCAGTGGCAACATCTAAATAGAAAGCTCCAAGAACTATGTATCCCCACCGGAGCCCGGAAATAAGGACAGAGTGTATTTTCTCTCCCTTCATCCTCCCTCTGCAGCCATCCCTCGCTCCATCCCTCCCCTCCGTCCCCGAGGACCGCAGATCCGCCTCATCATATTTTCATTAGGGCCTTGGCAGATTGAAACGTCAGAAAAACGATTAGGAGATGAGGAGAACAGAGCGGAAAGATGGCGATACTCGCTCCCTTTATCTGTCAGACATACCAGATTATGCACTGCTTTTTCTCTCTCTCTCCCCCCTCCGGCCTCGTCGTGCACGGAGGCGACAGAAAGGCCACAGCTCCTTTAATAGACACTTCAGAATGGATTGGATGCAACAAAAGAGCGGGCTGACTTATGCTTGATATTGTTCTGTTGCTCTTTGTTGCACCCTGCAGCAGCGCAGCGAAGATATTTAACATTTGCCTGGAAAATGTAAAGGAGGAGCAGCGTCTGCGTTATCTGAGAGGCGCATCAGTGAAGCCAGAAAACAAATAAAAACAGAGAGAATCGCTGGAGTGGCAGGACGGAGGGAGGAGGAAATGTCAGATTAGACAGAAGAGAAGCAGAGAACACTGCAAAAACACAAAATCTAACTGAGAATATTTGTTTAAATTCTACTGCTAGTATTTTATTACACAAGAAAAAAATACTTAGAAGTCACTTTTCAGCAAGATAGAGGAGCTTTTAGGTCAATAATCTTACTTACTTGTTATAAATTAAGTAATCTGCCATAGGAACAAGACATTTTGCCAAATTACATATTATGATATTGGCAGATTATTTTACTTGTAACTAATACTTTTTGATCAATAATTTGGGATTTTTGACAAATCAAGCTCCTACTTCTTGCAGAAAATTTGCTTTGTTTTATGTCAAGTGTACTAAATATTGCAACACTGTAAAATCACAAAATCTTGCCAAGTATTTTTATTTACTTTCTAAAGCAAATATGTTATAACACTTAAAATAAGAAAAACTAACCAATAAGTAACTTTTCTATAAGATATATGATTTTAAGAAAATAATTCCTTAATATTAATAAAAAAATGTGCTTGTTATAATGGTAGATTATTTTACTAATAATATTTTTCTTCAATATTAAGAAATTACTGACTTAAAACAAGCTTCTATAGCTTGCTAAAAACGTTAATTGCAGGTTATTTTGTCTTATTTCAAGTGAACTAAGATAACTGAACTAAAACCAGATCAAAAATATTTGGTAAGATTTTGTGTTTTTGCAGTGACGTTTCAGTGGAGCTGAATCACAGCGTGCAGAGAGGCGACCAAAACAGATTTGTTTGATTAAAATATGCTGGGTGAAATGAAGGCACTGGGATGAGCAAATATATAACTCTGTAGGGGGCACTGAGCTCAAAACTCAGACTAAAGGAACACAAACATGAAGCCTTAAAGCAAGGCTCTTATTCACTGACTTAAGCAAACATCTAAACACAGAGGCGGAGGGCTGATGATGGGGGCGTGTTTGGACTCCAGTCACATTAAACATCAACATTAAAGGTGACCTGCTTGGCTTCCTTAAACAGGTTAGGATATGTTTATGGTCTCTATGAAACACGCTCATCACATTTTTTTTTTTTTTTTTTTACACAAAGTCATTCTTTGATAAGGAGATTTCAGTCTGCTCAGTTCTGCCCTTTGTGGGCCATTAGGGTCTCCTGCCACTTTAAAGTCAAACAAGCTGCTGCTGGCCACGCCCCCCAACTCAACGTTTACACTCACAAGCTAAAGTGGCTGCAAACAGATGCACAGTTACACAACAACACATATTTGAAAAGCAGAAGTGGAGGTTCCTGCACAATCACAAAGAATGCTGGAAGTGATTTCTGGATGGAAAGTCAACAATAAAACTCTTTTCCGTTCCAGCAGCCATTGTACTGGGGTAAAACCAACTGACCAAATGAGCTGGAACTCTGCTGCGGTTGCTAGGTGATGGGCAGAAACTCTGTTGGGGCTGCTAGGCGACGGGCAGGAACTCTGTTTGGGGTTGCTAGGCAACGGGCAGGAACTCTGTTGGGGTTGCTAGGTGATGGGCAGGAACTCTGCTGCGGTTGCTAGGTGATGGGCAGGAACTCT
>CAEGAF010159782.1:0-28277 GCA_903067075.1 Micropoecilia bifurca
ACCTGCTGTCTGATCCTCCATGTCTTTTTACTGCAGTGAGCCTCGATGTAGCCAAACTCTGTCATTGTTTTTATGTCGTATTAGCTTCCTGGTGTTGATGCATTTTGACCTGCTTCTATTTTCCACCGCAACACGCAAACTTCCCCATCACTCAGTGCGTTATAGTTACACATCGCTTAGGATTTGTTGCTGCGCGTTTGCAGCAACAAAGACGAGACCAGCTGGACAGACAGACTGAGAAATGAGATGCAGGTGATCGGTATCGGTAACAGAGCCAATGATCGCCGATCCCGATCATCACCGATTTCATGGAAATCGGCCGATTATAATCGGTTACGGATCGATCGGCGCACCTCTAAAATTTACTTATGATGGCTGAATAAAAACTTTTGAGTTTGTTTCCACTTATGGCTTACTTTGTTTACTCAATAATAATAATAATAATAATAATAATAATAATAATAATAATAATAATAACTTGTTTGTGGTTTTATTATGTCAGAAATGATTTTTTTCTGTCCTATATTCAATAACACTAATTTACAGTAAAATTATTCAAACTCTGTCCCTTCCTCCATCCATGCAGGAAGAAAATGGATTGGTGTTCCAGGGGAAATTCGAGGCTACGAATTGGCTCACAAACTTTATGGAAAACTGATGTGGACAGATCTGTTCAATGAGACCATCAAGCTGGCCAGAGAGGGATTCCATATTCCTCCAGTCCTATACTCCTACCTCTCAGAGATTAACGAAACTATGTCCCTGCGGTATTGAAGACCATAAGAATCACAGTCTGGCTCTGGGGTATGATGGACAAATATTTATATTCTTTTCCTCTTCTCAGGAAATTATTTTCATATGAAAATGGAACCCTAAAGACAACCAGAGACATGATCAAATTTAAGAAACTGGCTGACACTTTGGAGCTGATTTCAAACAAAGGACCGGATGCCTTCTACACTGGAAGGGTAGCAGAGGATTTGGAAAAAGATACAGGTATTGTCATTAGTTACTTGTCTAGTTACAAATAAACAAATTGATTTGATCTGTTAGTACCTACCTACCTACCTACCTACCTACCTACCTACCTACCTACCTACCTACCTACCTACCTACCTACCTACCTACCTTTCTTTCTTTCTTTCTTACTTTCTTTCTTTCTTTCATATGGGTTTTCATGATGATTTTTTTCTCTCCTGCTCAGCAAAAAAAGTTTCATTCACTGTTTTTTTGCCCAGAAAGAAACATCAGACAGGAAGACTTAAAGTCATATAAAGCCATAAATACTTCTGCATGGGTTGTCAGTGTGGGAAAGAACGAGGAGTACAAGATGTACATACCTCCACCCCCATCAGGAGGACCACTCCTCAGTTTCATCGTCAACTTCATGAAAGGTTCCTGCTGGATACAGACAATAGAGCTGTTGTTTCTCTATACTTTCAACTTATTATAATTTAGATTTACCCTAATAATTTATGTTGAAAGAGCTTTGATCAGTCTTAGGAAAAAATGTTCGATGACAATAGACTAAAATAAATATATGTATATACATATACTGTATAAATATATAAACTATTATTTTTGTTCACAGCGTATGAAAATGAACCAGCCCCTCAGTTTGTTGAATTTTATGACCTCTATATTCAAGCTCTTAAACAGGCCAATAAACTAAAGAACTGTATTCGGGATCCAAACTTTGCTCCACCTGAAGTAAGTGATATATTAAACATTGTCATAAAATGTATGCATGCATATATTTACACATGGCACTTGATATTAGAGAATGCACAGATAAATCATCTGGAGATCAGAATTAGGTGGTTTTATGTTGGTAAAATTAAAAAATTCCTTCAAACCTAAAGTGGTTTTGAAAATAGCTGCAAAAAGATTTTTAAGTAGAAACTATTCTAAGCAAAGGCATGTTGACTGTTTATTCATACTGTGGCTACAGAAAACTCAACTGTGTTGTAGGTGTTTTTCTGTCTGTGCTCTTTGGTATAGAGGAGCTCTCTGCCACAGGATCAAGCTTTCAGTCTCTGTCTGTCATGGAACATATTAAACTTGAAAATGTTGACAATCTTTTGGGAGTCCTAAAACTAAGATAATGGTCTGTTGGTAAAACACATAGAGACTAAACTTTATGCTCCTTTACCATGCTAAGAGTTAACATAAGATTCCAAAGAAAGTCCAAAATTTTAACACATCAATAATTTAAGAAATATGTAAAAAAATATTTTTGAATGAACAACTCTCTGCCTGAAGCCAGTTTAATGACACACTTTTATTACATACATTATATCTATCATGGTAATTCAGGGTGGTTTATTTTTAATTCTAAATTAATATCCTTGTTGGTCTTTTAAGTGCTATTCTCCTCCAAGATACATTTACCTAACGCTGGAATAAATGCAATAATTATGTGATCGGTATCGGTGATCGGCCCTCATGGGTGATAGGTATCGGCAGGAAAAAAACCTGATCAGCATCTCTATCTAGTCATCTTCTAGATATCATTACCTGCATCCAACAGCTTTACTCAACTCAGTCGGTTAGTTTGGGGGAAAAAACTGTGAAAAGTTCTTTGCGTTTTGCGGGTTTGGTGCCATGATTCTAACACAAACCTACGTAGCTCTGTGCAGTAGCAGCAGCAGGTCTCCTTCACTGCCGCACAGGTGTAAACCCAGCGCTAGTGTTGTAGTGTTTAAATGTTGTGTTTAAAGGCGGCTCGGAAAAACAGATTACCACATGTTAACAACGATTAAACAGTTTTAACTGCTGATAAAAGTGACAGAGGACACAGATATGGGAAGTGTGGAAGCCCCTACTGTATCAAATTGACATAGGAATAACAGAGAGTTGACCATTCTAAGGTAAAAACCCAGCACATACACCTTCATGTTTTTTTTTCATCCAGATGGCTTCCCTCGCCCCCCCTGCAGGTACGTAAATTACTTTGACATTCTGTACCATTTATTGATTGTAACTGGTACCAATCCAGAGCATCTGTTAACTGGTTGATCAGAACCTTCTCTAAGATCTCAGCAGTAAATGGAAGCTTGGACTGCCAATGAAAAAAAAAAAGGGTTTTTCATAAGGGGATGGGTGACAGCAGTTAGAAATCAGTGTCTGAAAACTGGTTACAAATCCTTTAAAAAAATAAACCCCAGAGTAACAAACTTTCTTATTCATTTCTTTTTTTCTTCTTTTGTGTTCCCTTTTAGTTTGAACAGACGGCAAAGGAAATGACAACTGGTGCAAAAAACATACAGGGCTGTACACTCAATTCCAATAAAATCGGCAACTCTCATCAGAGTGTGGGCACCACACATGTGTCTGCGGTGGACCAAGATGGAACATTTGTTGCCGTCACCAGCAGCATCAATGACATGTAAGCATCTGATCTGTTTTGCTTCAACAAGGGCATGACAGTTTTCAAAGGAATGACCAATTGAGAGTCACTGATAATCCTGGGGTGGGGAGTAAAGAGTTAGAGAAACACCTTCTATTCTAGAACTACAGATTATTTTACTCATTGATTGAGCAACAATGGTGCTAAGAAAATATACAGTAATGAAAATAAACAGTAATAATTCTAGATAATCACATTCTTGAAATGATTCAAGATTCATTGTTGTAAAAAAAAAATACATATATATTACTTTTAAGCTTGTTGTATCAACAAGCTGAAAAATAGAGAACTAGAGTACTAAACGTTGGCATTACAAAATTTAGTTTTTATTCTATCAGTAAAAGCACAATGCTAAACACTGCAGACGTGAAAAAGAAGACTGAAGTTTCTTTTTCCAGCATTAGTTCTGATTAGAGGTAATGTTCAGACACCTTACAGCTAGAAATAGTGTGTTGTAAATATTTATTCTTTATTTATTTTGTAGGTTAACAATCATTGAAGCTTTAGTTCAATGATTGACATTTTTGTTCAAAGTAACCACAGTGATGTAAGAGCTATTAATAGTTTACAAATGACATTTTCAGCAGATAACAGGAAGGCTCAACAGAGCACATTGTTATCCTTTTTCAAAATTCCAACTTCTGTCATGGAACTTGTTGAAATTGGAAAATTTTGGCAGGTTTTTAAAACTTTCAGCATTAAAGCCTTAAGGCTTTTTTTTTTTTTAAAGAAAAAAGCCTCCAGCCGGCCCTCCGGAGTCTCCTCGACTCTGCTTCCTGCGGCCTGGCCGGCCCCCAGAGTCTCCATAGCAGGTCCTGTCCTGGTCATGTGTGTGTGTGTTTTTTTTTTTTTTGTTGGGACTGAGTTTTTTGTTTTTGTTCCCTGTGGACTCTTGAACCTCCACCCATCCTGGTTGGGTTGTTTTTTGTTGTTTTCCTGGACCTTGGCCCCCTGTCCAGCGCCCCTCCGCCAACCCTTGTTGTGTTTGGACATTTTTTCGTTTGGGCATCTGGTAGCTGCTCTTGAGAGGGGGGGGGTACTGTTGTGATCTGTGTTTTCTTATTATTTATGTTGAGGTTTTTCTGTCTATTAGTCTGTTCCCCTGTGAGTCTCTGTGTCTTCCCTATTGATTGTTCCCAGCTGTGTCTAGTTCCCTTATTCGCCTCCCTGAGTATTTACCCACCTGTTGTCTTTGTCTCTTGTCTGATTCTCATCGTGTGTGCATCTCTGTCTTCCCCGTTGCTCCCTGTGCAATCTGTTTTGGATTCTGTTCATTTGTTGATTATTCATCATTAAACCATCGTTCATCTACATCCTAGGTCTGCCTGCGTCTTCCCTCACCTCACCAAACCACAGATCATGACAGAGAGGCTGTTTTAGTATTGCTTGCCATGCTAATTGCAAAATATTACACTAAACTGAGTTAAACATCTTTTTTAATAGATTTGGCTCCAAGGTCTACTCTCCAAACACCGGAATCATACTCAACAACCAGCTGTTGGACTTTTGTAACAGATCTATTGATAAAATATCTCCAGGTAATTACATTCATATGTCACCTTTTAACCTTTAAATTGAAAATAATCCTAGTTCTTGCAACAACCTACAGCCCTGGAATGAAAGGATTTACACATAATTTGTCTTTTTAATTGCAGTGTCAAAGTGAACTTTTTTGACATGTAAGAAGAAGCTGTCATTAACTCTTTCTTAATGATGTAATCAGGATTTCAGTATAATGAATATTCCAATGATTTGGGATGATTTGTACCCATCATGATATGGCTGATATCAAGCCTTTCTGTATCAGATTACATACTCAGAACTGGTACCTTGACTGTCAAGTCACTTGTTTCTAATGAACCATGAAAACAGAGCTGTTTGCTTAGCTAAATCCAGAAGACAACTTTTGTTTGACCAGCTGTTACCTCATTTCTTGGAGGAGATGGAGAATCCATTTGTGCTGATTTTGACATTTTCAAAGTCTGGAACTGCAACCATTGTCTCTTTCCCAGAGTTTATATGCACTAATAGAATTTACTTTCAGCTCTTTGATTTACCCTGCTGGCTGGTTTGTCTTCTAAGCTTTCATAAAGAGATATTTTTACAACTATGGCGAATTAAGCCACTGAATACCTTCATAGTTTTAATTTTCACAAAGCTTTTGAAGATTTTCCTATACAAGTGGATAAATCAAGGTTCATTTAAACTATTCATTAAACTCCTCACCAGTATAGTAATTGTTTGTTTGGTGAAAAGACCTTTAGCTTAAAGTGTTGTCTTGGAAAAGTGTGCTCACATATAAAATCCTGGAATTGGGGAAAGAAAATGGAGAACAGTTAATTCTGAGTGCACACTGCAGAAAACAGTTCTTATTTACTTATATCCACTAGAAGAACTCTGTGAGAGAATTTGCGTCCCTGTACAGGAGTAATGAATTGGGAAACAGAGAAAGCAGAGGGAGGATTAGGCTGTGACAGTCACTAGTTTCTGACAATGTGAAATAGAAAATAAAACGAAACAAGAGTCAGGAAATACATTTGAAACATAAAGTAGTGTAAACTTAAATTTACAGAAAAATAAAGTAGAATCTGAAGAGACATCAAGATTAATTCAATGTTGTTCTCTCTCTGATTCACATGTATTCACTGGTGTTCCATCGAAAGCATTTCTAATCATTCCTCTTGTTCTCCTGACAGTGATCCCTCTGAACTGCAGTTGTCTGTGTTGTCACTCATGGCTTTTGTTGTGTTTCCAGGGGAGCGGCCCCCATCCTCCATGGCCCCCGTTGTGCTGAAGTCTAAATCAAAGACGCTGGTGATTGGAGCGAGTGGTGGTAGCATGATCACGACAGGGATAGCCTCTGTACGTGGCGATCACACTGAGAGCATTTAGCATTATCTGCTGCACATTGATGCTCATAACTAGCTCAGTCACCAGGATTATCTGTACTGTAATCTACATTCCCATCAGTGTGTTTTCTTTTCTCTTCCAGACTCTCATCAACCATCTTTGGTTTGGAAAGAGCCTCAAGGAGGCGATTGATACTCGTGTTGTCTATGTTGACTCTAACAACGAAGTGAATTTAGAACCCAGCTTTGACAATGTAATGTATTTGTGACTCTTTCAGAATCAGACAACAAACTGCATAGCTTTAAACTCATCCCCATTTTTCTTCTTTCTCCTCAGGCTTTAATAAAAGAACTTGAAGGACGTTTTCATAAACTAGCAAACAAATTCTACAACGTGGTTAACGCTGTGGAGAAAAAGGACGGCTGCATTAGTGCTGAGTCTGATGACAGGAAACTAGGAAAAGCAGCTGGTTATTGACGAAACCAGTCAGCAATGCTTGTTATGGAGGATGTTCTGAAAATGTGTGAGATCTTTCTCCAGTCTGTTGTTCTTGAACATCACTAAACCACATGGGGTGAAAGAGGTTTAATTTGCTGAGTGTTTCCTGTAACATGGCTTCCTGTACTGGAATGAGCTGACAGATTAACCCATGATGTTATCAGGGGGAAAAATATTTTTCTTTGTGTGTAGAAGTAAGTCTTGAATATTTTTGCCCTTTCATTAATGTTTTTTTGAAGATGGTGAAGAGCATGTACCACATTTGAGATACATGTCCTTCATTTGATCATCTGAAGGTTAGTTTGTCATCTAATAACCGAACAGTTAATAGCAGTGAATAATAAGTAATTATTAGTTGTAATAAGTAATATTGTATAGCAAGTGTTTACACTTTATGCATGGATTGGATCAATGTGTATTAAAAACCTTTTTGGTCTCATACAAATAAAATAATTTTAATTTGTTTAATTTAATTTTTAATTTGTTTAATTTAATTTGTATCTGAGGGATTTACCCCCCCCCCCTCTTGTCCCCCCCCCCCCTGCCCCAAACAGGTGTTTTTTGTGTACTTTATATATTCTAATTATTTAGTAAATGTATTTTGTGTTTGGGGGAAGTAACTTGATTTATTTACTTTATTTTAATCATTTTCTCATCTCTTTGAGGTCACCTGGTCATGTGTTGCCATGGAAGCGCTCCCATGAGCAGTGCTGACAAGGACCTGGTGTTTTCAATCGGCCTCATTGGGAAAATCCATTTTCTGAGAGGGAGAAGAGAAGTATTTTTGATTTTTTTTCCTAGATTTGTTTGAGTTAATTGTAACTGTGTAAACATATTTTTAGGAATATAGTTTAGTACAAATGTTTGTTCTTTCTTTCTTCAAATGTAAACATCTCCACTCCTTTAATTAGTTATGGTGGAAGCCAGTCCCTTAAAAGCCAGGTGGTTCAGTTGAGATGGAGAGGCTCCCTCCTCTTGTTTGACTGCACGGCATGCTGTAAAATGGATTAAAGTGTGTGAAGCTGCAGATAAAGAAAAAAAAATTGAGAGATCTAAAACTGCTGGTTCCAGTCTGGTCTTTGGTCTCAAACTAACAGTTTCAAAACCTTCAAAATCAGAATGTATTTGTGATTTTTTTCTTTCTTTTTTCAAGGAGCTGAAACACAATCCTATATTAAGGACCTTGTATTGTCTTCTATTTATTTTAGTTCTGCATTTATGCCTAACCAATTACTAGTCTATTCCTAACCCTAACCTTGACCCAAACCTAAGTCACACCTTACCTCTGAACCTAACTACTAGAATACAGCAAATATTGTTAAATATTGTGAAAGTGGTCCTCTGTATGAAGTATATACAAAGTATGTGCAAGTACACCTGCATGCATACACATAGGGTGTCTTTTGAGTTTCACACAAACCTTTCATTGACTTTCATTCATTTCTATAGCCTAACCTTGATTCTTACCCTAAACTGTCACCAGTAAATACCTAACCCACACCGTTGTCCTAAACCTCTAATCTCTAACCTTACGACAGCTAGTCTTTGTGTGAAACCTGAGTTTTGGACCCTGTATGGAACAGTTGATCCTTACAATGTAATATCTATTTGGAAAATGGGCCTTACAAGGTGAGAAATGCTAAAACACACCCACAGTTTGCCTGTTCTCCCTGTGTATGATAGGTTTCTCACTGGATATTCCCTCTCTGCACTGGCCACAGGTGTTAGTATGTGGGTGCATTGCTGTTCAAACTGTTTATCTCTGTGTTAGTGAAAGCAGGTATAGACAAACAATGGATGAATATTGAGGCACTTACTCATCAACTGGGGAGGATGTAGTTGCATATACTAAAGAGAGTTAAGGAGAACATGCACTACATCAACATTATATTCTCTCGTTAAAACAAGAAGCTTTAGTAATGAACTTCTGGAGAGTGATAAACTTTCTCAAAAATAAAGAGAACAATTAAGTTAATCTGGGAGCAAATGCTTTGCTGGAATCGTGTTGTTAAATGACTTTTCCACTACATATAAGAGGCTTTTCATTATGACATTCATACAGAATGGGGTCTTAGACTAAACTCTGAATATGTAATTCTGGACGTCCAGCGGTGGAGAAGTTTCCTCAGTGAAGCTACTTCAGCTGAAAGGTCTGCAGCTCTGCTTCAACAGAAGCACTGAGGAAATTGATATTTCACTGGTAACACAGAAATAAACCAATCCTGCAAAGGAAAGGTCAAATAACACCAACCTGGAGATTTCTTGGGGCGGGCTGTGTTGCCTTCTCACACGATATTTGGACCTTGGGAGGAGTGTGTGACAGTCACACTGGGCCCTGACCTTATAGGAGCCACCTGTTGCAAATGCCACATTACCATGTCTGGCAGCACGAACAAAAGGTTGCCAGGAGAGGATCACGGTCTGGGCCTCACGCAGAGACCGCCGAGCCCATCCCCGGCGAACGGCTGCAAGCTGAGGCATTTCCTCGACAGCACAAACATGTGCAGCTTCCCGGCTACCAGTCTGAAACACAAACCCGACTCCTTTGACAGGCTAATCTGGAGAAATCAATCAGCTGCTTGTTATGCTTTTGTCTGTGACCAGTTGCATGTTCTGACAGTGACCCAGCTGGTAAGAACGGATCAGTAAATCATTTTAACCTCACCAGAAAAAAAAAATCACAACAAGACATCACTTTTGGGTTTGGACAGGTTTTTTTTATTGGCAGTCATTGAATGTCAGGAGACATATATACACAGACCACAGCTAGGAAAAGGTTTGACACTTACTGACACATGAACATAAACTGCAGAGCGTTGCAAAATCATTCATATACCTTGAACCTTTTTCGCACAATGTTACAGCCACAAATTTTAATGCATCTTACAGGAGCATTAAAGTAATAAATTGAAGGAAAATTAGACATCTTTTTTATTATAAAATGAACATGTGATCACAATGTGATGTGTGTTTGTATGTAGCTGCCGGTTCTCAATGAGCGATGATGGGAATGTAACAAACGTGTTGAGAATGGACAAAAAATGGATGCAGATGGTCCTGGACACCTTCCTTTCACTGTGAAACATGGCAGTGGCAGTATCATGATGTGGGAATTATTTTCTTCTGCAGGAAAAGTGAAAAGAAGGACTTGAAACTGGTGGCAGAGCCTCATCTTTCTGCAGCACCACGTAGGTAGCCAGAGCTACAATCGAATGGTTCAGATCAAAGCATATTCAGGTGAAGTGGCTCAGTGAAAGTCCAGATCTAAATCTAATTCAAAGTCAGTGGGAAAAGTTGAAAATTGATGCTCATGGTCACTCTTCTTCCAGTCTGACTGAGCTTGAGCTCAGTAGAGAAAAACAGGTAGATGGTGGAGACTCGCACAAACTCTTCTTGCACATCACATCTTCATAAATATGTTCTTGGCACGTTTCTGTTGTTCTGACTCACAAACTGAAACAAAATCTAATATAGTTTGTGGATTTAAAGTGGCAATATGTGAAAAGGGACAAGGAGTATAAACACTTTTGCAAGGCGCTGCATGAACGAAGAGGAAACAAGAGTTTAGTCTGGGAGGATTTAATATCCCACATAAATATCCTCTGCTGGATAACATTTAAAAAGCAACTCTCTGTTTTATTGCATTATCCCATCAAACATCATCCGTTCGGTCCAACAGCAGGACTTCTTTGGGCTAAATTTTATTGTTCTTTGTCATTACGTACAATTAAATACGACTGCTGAATCAGACGAGAGACAAAACAACAGCATTTAGACATTTAACAGACACAAAATAGACAAATAACACATATTGAACATTTATTATATATCTGTTGAGCTTGTTTTGATCTCGCTAACAATCATCAGCTGCGTAGCTCGTACTGTCTGAATGTGGGATACTTTCAGCTTCTGCCTTGTAAATACTCAAGTACGAACTATGTGCACAGAGTAAATACGCTATGGAGGAAGTGTAGCGTTGAAACGACAGGGCCTTAAAGTGCGTCGCAGTGTTCTGGTCAGCCTAGGTGATCATGTAATGCTACTGCAGAAAGACTGGAGCCGATAGATAACAGTCAAGGAAGTGCCTCACAACACAGGGCCACTGATATACGGCGACGTTAAGTGGAAAGGACGACACCTGTGGAGACGGACGGCAGTAGGACGAGCGGCTTGGCCCTCCTTGCTCTGACTCAGAAGCCGCTTCGGCTTCCGGAGCCATAAAAGTGTCGAAATACTGTGGCTATGACCCTAAAGAGCGCAGTGACGTCAGCTTTAATGCGAGTACGAAAACAACCGGAGACACCTCTCCATTGTCGAGTCCTACCCTGTTGTCTTCTGAGACCGCTTTGTCCGCTAAGGTGCACAAAGAAAAAAAAAAAAATAATAACCCGTCGAAACATAACAGCTGTTTTGTCTCCTGTTCTCGTTTCCATCTGCACATGGGCATTCAGGGGTGGACACTGGGAAAGGACGGGGGGGGGAACGTAAAAAGTCGACCAAGCAGTTTTGCCAGCGCCACGTGACGGGTCACTGGCTGTATAGTCTGTTGAACTTGTGTCATAGCTTTTGTTGAGAGATTAACAGAGAACACAGAATGTGGAGCTAGGCCCTGTCGGACAGAGGGAGTCTCAGTCCTGGTAGAGAACCCACGGTGGGCCGACGGTTTCCAAACTTCACTCCAGGTGACCCCCACTCTCTCCATCGGGATGCGGCCCCTTCGTCCGACCAACTGATTTAAGTCTCCTGGGGATTGGCTCTCGACAGAGACCGAGATGGAGCGATAGAGGTGGATAAAAGGACAGAGAGAGAGAGAGAGAACTGGCACCTTGACTCCTCCAGCCACCCTCCAATGAAACCGCACCTTTTTCCCAAGAGCGCCATCCACCAACACAGTAAGTCTGCCGTCCAGGCCGTCGGTTTCTTCCTCGCCGTCTTACGTGGGTTAACTCAGAGATGGGAAAGATTAGCTTTAGTAGCTGTGTTGGGACAGTTAGTTGGTAATGTGGGCACCGGGCTCCCTCATCGCCTGCAAAGGGTGACGTTGTCTCGTGGTGTGAGGGCAAGAGGGTGAAAGAAGTAACAGAGTGCTGCGGGACGTCATTCCAACCGCAGCCGAAAGCTCTCCGGACGGGAAGCGGCCCATCACCTCTCACAGTAGTGAAGGGTAAAATGTTTAGAGAGCTGTTTCTCCCCCAAGCCCCACGACTCCAGCTCAAACCTATCCCCCATGTCTTCCTCCTCCTCTTCCGCCTCCTCCTCCTCCTCGTAGTGGCTGGGCTCCTCGATGGAGGTCTCCAGGTGGTAGGAGTACGGCTGGCCCTCCGTGTACTCGTAGATGGTGGGCAGGCTGCTCTTCAGGCTGCAGCGGCGGCGCAGCGCCACCAGCAGCGGCTGAGGCATTGTGAAAATGTCCACGTTGTTGCCCAGGTCGATCCAGGCCAGGCTGGAGAACATCTTGGGGTCCTTGAGCAGTTCGGTGAGGTCTTTGATGATGGCCAGCGTGAGGCGGTTGCCGTTGAGAGCCAGGGTGCTGAGTTTGGGCAGCAGGGCGAGGAGAGGCAGCAGCAGCCTCAGGTTGTCGTCCGTGAGCTCGGTGAAGCTGATGTCCACGGCCACCACGCTGTCCCTGTTGCTCTGGAGGTAGAAAGCCACCTGTCGGACATCGCGGGTGGACAGGGGGATTCCGGACAGGTCCACGCTGTCGCTGGACAGCTTCTTCTGTAGAGTCGTCTTGAGACTGTAGAGAAGGAAACAAAAGGGACACTTAAAGTCTTTGAACTTGTAGAGCGAACACGCACCAATCAAGATAGGTTTGGAAATAGAAAGGAAAAGGATGTTTAGCTTGGATTAAAGAAGTTGTGATTTTATTGCATATTGTGTTTATTATAGTGGTATTTTATATATAGCGGTATTTTATGTTGTAGTGGTATTTTAACTTTAGAGTAAAGAAATAATTAAGAAAACCAAAGATGAGATCATTCTTAATGGATGAGCAGATCTATGTGGGACTGTATGTATTAGTGAGCTAGTATTTATAGTTATAATTTTTAGCATGTTGGCTTAATGTGTCAGGAAATTTATAAAATCTGGAGGTTGCAAGGTTATTTATGAACATGTACAGAGGAATACATGTAATTTTATAGCATCTTCATTTATGAATTGTACATATTTTAATGTATCGGTTTTGAATTTGGAGGCTGCAAGGCTGTCTACATGAATATAAAGGTGCACAAACATGCATTCTTAATGTCTTCTGATTCATAAATTTTATGTATTTTAATACATAGAAATGACAAACCACTGAAGTTGCGAGTTACTTGTAGCTATATACTCACAGACTTGTTCTCTTCTGTGTCTTGCCTAATAAATGAAATGAAACGATAATGGAGGTTCTTAGTGAAATCTGGTAGAGGGTAAAGCAAAGTTACACTGACGTAAACAGGGGTTTGTTTAACAAAATAGTAATAATTTTGCTGAAGTTTAAGGAGCATTATTGTAATTTGAAGACAACTTCTTACAAATGACTGACTCACACTTCTAAGATCTTTTCCAAAACACTGCATTAGTGGATTAGGGATGGTAGAGATGTACGGTAGAGCCTTGAATAAATTTCTATAGAGCTGTGTGGAAAGCCGCATTTACTGGCTGTTATATTCCAAGTGCCATGAACTCATAATTTGCATGCCTGTTATAAATCTGGCCTGGTGGATGGAGTTTTAATGCGGTAAAAGGTCACAGTGAGCGTTGGGAGCATCATAATGACCAAAGGGAAATGTTGAATTATCTAAACTGATATCAACATTGACACACTATTACTACAATGACATGACTTTCTATACTTTGTCACCCTGATATGCCACTTTTTTAACCTCTAAAAACAAGAGATGGAGAATATGGATGTAATGATCCGATATTAATATCTGTATCGGTCCAGATATTGAATAAAATAGGGTATCAGTGACTGTGCCAGATCCATACGGGCAGATCTATTCAGTCTAATTCTATGCTTTTTGCTGTCAGTTCCTTTACTATTTATTGTACATTGGCTGTTCAACTCCTAATTGACCTGACTGAATAAATCAGAGCTGTGTTGTTTTTACAATGTCTGACCAAGCTTGTGAAGCTATTGTTGTAGCTAAGTGTGCTGTACTGGTGCATAGCTATCAAATACATTTTTTATTCAGTGAAGTTAAGTCTGTGTTTTAAAGAAAGAAACATTTTAAGTCAACTCAGCACTGTTTCTCAGTATTGGATCGGTATCGACTCATACTAAATCTCAGACATCGGTATCAAAAGTGAAACAAAAATGGATCGTGGATCGATGAGGCAGCGACTGATTCAGTAAGCACAAATATTTCTCCACTCACTCACTTATTCAGACCTGGAAAACACTCAAATACATTTCAGCCTGGACAGGATCCCTGGGTGAAGCTGTTTTACTTCTCCCTTGGTGATTTTAAGAAAAACATCTTCATCTGTTACCTGAGAAGTATGTTGAGCTGCTGCTTCCTTCGCTGCAGGCTGAGGATTTCCAGCAGTGGTGTAACACAATAGTTATTGATTAACATTACAGATGAAATCATATCCATTATTCATAGCTCCACCCGGCTCGGCCCTTTGTTCTCTGTCGGCTTCGTTTTGCCGGAGTCCGTCTCGGCCCGTAGAGGACGATGCTGCGTGTCAAACTCGAGCTCTTCCTGAAGTGGGCTGTGATTCTGCTGCGGTGTCAGAGTGAATTAGAGCATCCTCCACTGCCTAGTGACTTACAGTTTCATCCTCAGCGGTACCTGTCACTTCTGATGCTTTGAAGTGTTTTTTTTTCCCTCATACTGAAAATAGTCACGCCCTCAGCAGCTTTTGCTGTGCGGCATAAGGAGCAGGTATGAGTTTACAAAGATGGAGGAAAACCTGGATGTAGAGCCAAGGTGAGAGGGATCCTAACAGCTGTCCATGGTGACATATTAGTCAGGCTGACCGTATCTATTATCAGAGTCTTGATTCGGTCCTTGTTACCTTTTATGTGACAAAGGCGTAAAACCCTAATACCTGTGGAGACGAGTTTCTCCTCGGGTGTTAATAGCTTGAATCACACAACTCTCAGATTGATTCCTCTTTCTGCATCAGAAAGCAAAGAAATGGTTTTCTGAGGCGATCTGTCCAGAAACTTCAGTCACCTGCTTTCATAGATTCATTTGACCCCAGAGAACCAGGCGACACTACCGCTGGTTACCAGGATCTGTCATGTGTTGCATACTTTCAGCTTTCTTTTGGTTTGTTTTTGGCATTTTTACTAAAGATGATCATACCAGAAATCGGGCAAATCCTAACTAACCCTAATACCAGACAGGATGTTTGTTTTTAAGTTATCTTTAAACCTTGTGAACTTTGAGGGCAAGTTTAGAAAGATCCAGAACAAAGTGCACAAACAAAACAGCTACAAGGTATCAGCACTGAGATAATATTCATAATTAAAATCTAACACTATGGTCTAGTAACAGATGTTTGATAAAACGATTAAAATAAATTTACATTTTAAAAGGTTTTTCTTTGCGAACAGACTGCAAGCCTCCGGTGGGTCATCAGTTTCCATAAATTTGAATTCTGTATGAAATTGCTGCAATGAATTATTAAAATATTAATTTTCAAATTGTTTCTGGAAGCAAAGTCAGTATAACTTTATGTGAAAAAGAATTTCAATAAGATCCAATTTCCCAAGAGTTTATTTTCTTTCCCTTTGGCTCAACTCTGAATGAATATTGCATTATTGGCGCCATTTTGTCATTGGTCTTTTGACGCTTTTATGCAGTCATCATTTTTTCACATTTTCCATGTCAAATAGTCCCAAGCAGTAGTTTATTAGGCTTTCTGATTATTTTTTTTTTAGATGTTTTACTTTTTTACTTTCAAAAGACTAAACAAAAAGCTTATTAGGATTCCACATAACAGAAATGTGAGAGTGAATGTACCATAATGGTATGTTACAAATGATTAATAACCCATGAAGTCTCATATTTTGTCACATTACAAAGATACCTCAGGCGCTAACTTAAATTTACAGGCCAGGCTAAGAGATTATTACTGAGAAGTGATTAAGAGGCTCTGGAGGAGCTGCAGTTTTCCTGTCAATAGTAAAACTGTTCACACAACAAATCTATCCTTCAAGGAAGAATGGCAAGAAGAAAACCAAAAATCTGAATTGCCTCCATGAAAACTGCAATGTGTGGTGAAAAACTAACACTTTTTACTACAACATCTGCACTGACGCGGAAACAGACAACTGGAAGACTGTGAAGTGGAAAAATATGAGGAAACCATCTTGTTATGCTCTCATTTTAATTTCACAGTAAACACAAACATTCAGTGACGTCTTCAACACATGATCTGGGGAAACTCATTAATTAAGCTCAGCTGAAACAGCAAGCGCTTCGGAAGAGAGAGAGAAAAAAATGCTTCATAACATATCTGTTATTGTTGCAAGACTAATTCTAGATAGACAGACAGATAGTGTCTTATATGAACTGAATAATAAATATTTACCAAAAAAGCATGTCACATCTTTTACTTTCATTGGAGAAACTCTAAACTGCTTTAGCATCCTGCTGTCACCATCAGCTGTGCCAGCCCAGTGACGTTCCTCTCTGTACGCAGAGGACAGGCAAACGGCTCGGCTCTTTGTGGCGCCGCTGGACGGCTCATCATCCCGCTATCGTGCAGCAGTAGCTCTGAACATTAGTCGCGTTTGAGTTTGGATTTCCTGTTTTTCCTTTTCTCTGTCAGTCAAATAGCTTGATGAGAGCAACGACCCAGAGCTGAAGCCAAGTCGCTCTGATTCACTTCTTCAGATATTAAAGACGTCAGCTCTAATATTAACAGAGCTTCCAGTGAGACACCAACACAGAATTGAGGATGTTGTGTTTTAAAAAATCATAGTTATGAAATTATGGTAGCCTTCCTGTACAAAACAACCCAGGTTTGTCTGAGTCATTCTCATACATGGATTTGATCTGAACTATGGACCTTACCACAGGGGCTGCGTTTCATTGGCTAATGCCCATTTCACGTCACAGTGCAGCTACCACGTGCGTGACCTTCTCACAAACACAAGCTACTGTACTAATGCTAATGTACATTAGCATGCATATTATGTATATTATACTAGTACATTGCTATAGTAGCAATGTACTAGTAAACCGGCAGAAAGTTTTTGCGACAGGACTCAAAAAAAAAAAGGTACTCCACTGTCAGTGGGGAATGTGTACAGACGATGTCAGGTAACCTGATCGTATTTGTGGAACTAAAATTCACAAATTTCCAAAATCTGAAACGGAAAGCCTTGCTTGGATCAAAGCTTGTGCACAACCGCATTTGCAACTCAACCTTCTTAGGATCAATAAGAACAAAGGAGTGTTTGCTGGTGTAAGTATTATTGCTTTGCTTTCTTTGTGTTTAGTGAATGAAANGTCAATAATAAACACATCCATTATGAAAACCTTTTAGCCAAGTACAGCATAATGGCAGTACCAATACAACTTCTACACCTTGAAGCCTGTCTGTTACAGTCTTATGTTAGCTGAACAGATCAATATGCAATGTGTACCGTATCTGACATACATTAAATATTTTATTTTACTTGAAAAGGCTTTTTCCTAAACTGTAATCGTGTTAGCCACGCTAGCACCGAGTACCGTGTATAAGTTCTAGGCACATTCAAACCCTCTAAACCATGAATGTCCGACTTACCCAGCCTCTCAAGAACAATAGGCGTCAGTGATCTTGTCCACAGCTATACTTATGCTGAGGGTGTGAGGATCTGGTGTTTTTCTCATCGACCGGTAGCATTTAGCTGCACAATGTGGCTCAAACACCTTGATGTCGTCCAAAAAAGATGACATGAACTTGTTGGTTCCCTTTCCATTGTTGTGGGTGATATTTTGTGAAAATCCAGTAGAAATGCTTAACTAATTGACTAAGAAATACTCTGCAGAGAGTCAGTGGAACTGAAAGATGCCATGTTTACACATAGAACTAAGCACTGCGAGGCTTTGTTAGTGAGACATGAAGCCACATGGGACTTTCGAGGGGCGTTTCTGGGCGGAGCTTGGTAAGGTCCATTGTTGTTCCATCTGGACCTTTTGGAACGTTTTCCCCTCTGAAAGGTGAAACTCCAGATCAATTTCAACTCTTTTAGGCTAAGGGTATTTTTTTTCTCTCCGCAGTCTAATTAGCTCCATCCATCTTTGACAAACATGCACTAAAAAATGTTATGTTGTTGTATTTTAACAACAATAACGTTATTTTTCTTATTTAAAAAAAAATAAAATAATCAAACAGAAGAATCGATCACTTAGAAAAGTGTTAGATTGACATGCAGTATTAGTTTTACACCATATGATCTTTTCCATGGAAACCAGCTGCCGAATTTTGCCAAAATCTGACCAGAAAGCAGTTGGAGACACAATTGTTCAAATTGGCTTTTAATCAGTTTTATTTTGTTTCATGTCACATGACATGAAACAAACAAAAAACAAACAAAAAAAAAAAGAGACAAAAGAGCTGATTTTTTAAAAAAAAGGTGCAACACATCTGGAATGGATTTTATAGACTGACAAGTACAGAATATCATAGACGACTGTTAAATTGACCCATTTTAAGACCCTTCTAATTATTTTTGGCAGCATCTTTTATCTCTCCTTTATCTCCTTTATCTCCTTTTATCTCTCCTTCAGTTTTACCTTCTGTGATTTTATATTTTGTACAGAAATTTGTGGTTTCTGATTTGTAAAAAGTGCTACATAAATAAAGTTTACTTACTACTTCTGAACTGGTGAACTACATGGCTTTTGTCGACTTCACATTTTATCACACAGCATACAGTCATGAACAGACATGAACAGACCGAATACGTGTTTCCTCTCAGTAATAACGAACAAGGATGTGCAGCCCTCACTCAGGGGGGAGTTGGGGACAAGGCGAACAGCAGGCTGGCCTTGTCTCGTCTCTTCAGCTCTGACAGATTTTTGTTCTCGAATGCAGCAGCAGGTGAAGCTGTCAGACCTCCACCCCAGCATCCTCTCTATTAGTATTCTGTTTTAGGGCGGATTTCAGTGTTAATGATTCATGTTGCTGCTGCTGGTGCTGCTGTCTCTGCCAGCATCAGCCCATGCCTCTGCAGATTTATGAAGCTCCCAATATGACTAAGTGGGAATAAAAAGCTGTCAACTGAAGAATAGTTGCCATCTAATGTATTTACAGTCTCAAAGACGCTGCGGGTGTCAGATTAATCTTTGATCCTTTTCATTTTTTCGGGATGAATTAAAACTTCGGCAAGCGCAACAAAGCACGGCTCACGCAGATCGACAGCTAGCTCTATGATCCTGTTGATGCTCAACTGACTCATAATGAACCTGTCGGATATCACAAAGCTCACATTGTCTTCCTTTTCTTTCTTATGATAGGAACGCCTACTTTTAGTGTCTGCAAAAGCATCTACAAAAGAATTGTGAAGGCTTTTGTTCCAAATGGGATTGGGAAACTAATTTTCGGAAAGCTAATTCCGCATTAAGCAGTTCACTCTGTGACAAAAATCTACATTTCGTGGAATAACTTAGGTTTGCCTGAGCAGAAGGGGACAGAATCAAAGAGATATCAGCGCCGGCTGAGGGCACCGAGCGCCGCTCTCTGTTGTGCAGATTTGCAGATTAGTTACAGACTGGATGTCTGGACACGAGGGCTTACCAGGCCTGGGATTTCCGCCTGGACATGCTCTGCCTCAGCCACTTTGAGTGTGGGGTCAGGTGGTAGATCAGCTGCCTGCAAATCTTATCAGAAGACTTTATGGTGTCCGCATCCTGCGAAAAGGAGAGCGAGGAATTAAAAACAAAACAAAAAAAAAGGGAGAAGGTTGAAGCAGTGAGAGGAGAAACAATCGTTGGAGCTATCGATGCAAAACTTCAATTCATTTCCAAAAACGTGTCGCGCGTTATCTTTCACATGAAAAAGAAGGGGGACAAAATAAGGCCCAGCGTTATCCTCCAGGCCTTGAGCGAGTGCACAACGAAACCCAATTTAGCCGCCTCGTTGGAGCAGGAAAATCTAATCACATGCAGGGGAGAGAAACACAGGAAGCGCGGCGAGAAGGAGAAATTAGACACAGCTGCGGGTGAAAGCTGCAGAATTTAGGTTAATATCAGAGCAGGAGACACTGGAGGCCACATCTATATGCACACCTGGGGAGGAAGATGAGAAACAAACTGTGAAATGGATTCATCTTTTATTGCAGAAGCATAATCTCATGCTGCAAAACTTTGAACAACACAACCTTTAATTTCAGTGCAATTCTCGAGTCAGGAAAAAAAAACATCTCACGTCGCCCAATAATTGGTAGCTTTAAAATAAATTTAACAGAAACATCTTTTATTTATGTCTTACGCTTTGATGTTGATCATATTTTAGGAATTGTGAAAAAAAAACACTATTGGATTAACTGCCTGACATATTGGGGGTCACCGTGTCTCCATGACAACTGTTAGACTCTATTTACAAGCCAACTGGTTGTTTTGGAGTGATGTCAGAAACAAGCCTTTCCTGTCCAATCATCAGAAAGGAAAACATGGGGTCATCTGCTTGAGACTTAATCAGCTCAGATGAGACAAAGGCTCAGATAGGAACACACTCCGGGTGGGTTTGGTGTGAGACGAGTGGAAACTGTTAGGTATGGTGGAGGATCTGTGGTGCTGTGGGCCTGTTTGTTAGAGTGCATTACTATTACACAAGTGCATCTGATTTTAATCCATTGAAGAGTTCTTATTCTAAAACCTAACCTTTTATACATAATTCAATAGAGTCTACGTTCATGCAGAGAACAATAAATACAGAAACGGTTCGTCAGACATAAAATGTTCCACTAGTTTTGTTTGAAACTCTTAACTTCTTGTCAGAATTTAAATTTTTTTTTAAAATAAGAGCAGATGTGAGGGAGTGGCATCTACTGTTGACTCATTGGAGTTTGGATGTTATGAATAAAGCCCAGGTTATAAATAATGATGTAGGATTGTGTTGTAAAGTTGCAGTATGAAACCTTTATAGAAAATATGTTATAAAACATATTTTTATTAGGATTTACTATGTTGTGACACCATAATATGAATCGGCCAATTTATGAAAAGATTAGCCGGTTCTCCCTGTGTTACTATTGCCGTCTGAAGAAATGCACTGCTGCCTAACACAAACATCCAATCACCCTGCCAGCATGCCTAGGTGGGCCCCATGTGGGGGAAAGGAGGGCTGATATATGGGTCCCATATGGGTTTGTCCACGGGTTCCATGGTGGCCCCACATGGGTTTGCCCATGTAGGGTCACAACCTACATGGGCCCTAAATGGACAAAGCCCACGTTTTCCCCACCTGGGGCCCACCTAGGCATGCTGGCAGGGCAGAGCCATGAGGGGGGTCTTAGTGCTTAATCAATCAACTCGTGAATATGCCGCTAAATGTATTTAGCGGCTTATTGAGAAACAACTCACTGTTAAAGAAAACCATGTGGATGCTAACTAGCCTTAGCATCCATGACAGGCTTTGCTGACGGGGAGAAGCTGTGTCGGGCATGATTGACAGTGCTAAGACCTGCCTCTGGACTCTGATTGGTTGTTTCTAGTCTGTACTGGGAGCACTGGTGGAAGGCTGAGGAGCTCAATTTTTTTCACAGATTATGTCTCATACTATACTGCCACAACAGTGGCATTTCCAACAACTATGTAGAATTTTTTTTTCTATATAGCTTTCATACACTGAATCGGTAGAAATTAGCGCCAGACATTCAGGTACAGTGCATCTTTCCCTTTAATGTGTGTTACTCATTGTCCTTGTTTTAAATAAATTAAATCTTAAATCGAGAAGAACCTTCGTCCATGGCTGCCCCAGACATCAGACCAAATATGGACCAATTATTGCTCTCTAGACTAGCTTGATCTAGAGAGACTGTTCAAAGTTCCTCCTCTGTCTCTAATCCAACCCTGTAAAATATTAAAGCAGATGACTAAGCGCTGTCCTACTGTTAAAATAAGTTCGTACAAACACAGCCAGCAGGGATATTTTTCATCACTGAGTAAATGCACTCAAATTAAAATGCTGCATTTTTCAAATTGATTAACTGTGAGTTTCCTTTTCTTTCCTTGCGGCTTGACGCTTTCAACTTTTCCTGTGTTCATGGATCGCTCTATTTTTAGGTTTGGAAAAAAACACACACATCAAAGAGAGTAACCCGTGTTGCACAGCGAGCAGAAATGCAACATCCGTCTGCAGGAAAGAAAGAAACAGCCTCAGATTGGATTGTTTCTCCAGCCGAAGAACCGATCATTAATAAAAGTAAATGTCTCATGTCGCGGCGCACAAGGGGCATACTGACCTTCTTGGGACACTGCATCTCTCGAGCCAAGCTGAGCAGCAGTTCGTGTGAGATGGGGTCCACCAGATTGAGGAAGGCGGCGTTTTTGTACAAGATGTCGTTGAGCGAGGTGCCCTCCAAACCCAGGTCCTAGTGAAGCAGGCGAGACAAGAGAAATGAGGAACAACACAGCCAGGGTGAAAACGTGACCGAACCAAAGCAGGTCATGACTAACATTCTCAACGCTTGGCCTGGGTACGGGGTGAAAGGAGCTGGATGGAAATAGGTGCCTTCAGGGTCGGGGAGGGGAGAGGAAAAAAGGAGTGCTTTTCTTTAAATATTCATTAAAAGAGACAAAGAGTTTTTCCATCTATAATGGACAGTGAGATCTGCAGCGGCATGTCAGCGGGAATGTTATCCAAATACAGCGCTAAAAATACCACTAGATAGAAGGGTTGGGCGTTTATCTTATCGTTTATCATTTATTGTGATAAGTTTCTTATCGGGATAAGATTTTGATTTATTGTTGTCACATTAAAATCACAATAATAATGTTTTAAAACCCCTAAAACTGTCTGTATTGTCAGGACTTGTACAGTTTTTCTCCACTGTTTGCTTAATAAAAGTATATCAATGAAATCACACTTCTTTATGTGAGTGCTGACTAAGGCTGGACAATAAATCAATAACAATATATATTGAGACAGACACATGATCAATATTAATAGATAATACATCTGATAGAATTTTCAAAAGGTTTACTGAATATCCAGAAGCGCTCTGCATTCTGGGAGATGAAGGCAGAGGAGATTATTTAGCTGCTCAGCCTCTCATAGCGAGCTAAACAAAGCAAAAACCATTGACTTTCTGCTCTTTGGTTACCTAGCAACAATCTGTTGCTAACGTGAACAGCAGCAGTTTCAGATTTCACCACCGTGCCTCATAACTTCACAAAATGGTGTGGAGTGAAAGGTTTGACATTATCTCAGATATTTAAAACAAAAAAATGGATCAATAATTATTGATATCGACCAATATGAAACGCTGACATGGCAATAGGTTTTTCGGCCAGTGTGGTCCAGCAGTGCTGGTGTTCTAAAGAACCAGAATGTTTTTCAAGAGTAATATTTGCTCTTGTGGGAATATAAGTGAGTCATAGACTTACAGTCACCTAATAAAGAAGTAATAAACAGTTCTTATTGCCACTTTTATAGTACCACAAAATGCTGTGATAAAACTTTAAGTCCATGTCGCCCATCCCTAATCAGAATGCTACGCTCACTCATAACTCGCACCAACTCATAATAATTTGAGTCTTTCAATGATGAATTCAAACAATTCTTTTTTCAGGTTGGATTGTTTTAAAAACCAATAATGCAACCACCATAAATCTGACTTTATATCCAACCAAATCCTGCTCTTCCACAGTTTTATCAACATGTCCACATCATTGTGCTGCTTTAATGGGAGAATAAAGCCTTCGAGATCATCCATGCAACACGCACATACGTGCACAAAAGCATCTGCATAGATTTTCTGCCCAGCGCATTTGGCATGGATTATAACAGACAGTCTGAGTGGGCGGCTGGCAAGCTCCCCTTTTTTAACAAGGGCAACAGTAAACACAGACTGAATCCAAAGCGGAGGAGAAGAAGAAGCTGCTGCCTGTCTGAAAAGGAAGGTATAAAAATATAACCCCCACCCCCTCTCTCTATCTGTCCGTGTTTAGACACGATCAATTGTCATTTGCAAAGCGTGACATGACGGAACAAATCCTTTTCGGATCTGCAGGCAACGCTCAGATCTCTGTTTCCTTCCTGGAGCAGAGCGAACACTTCAGAGAGCAAAATCTGTCATAAATCCACTGAAATGCATCATAACAAAGAGATAAATAATGCAAAAAGGAACAGATTATTAAGAGAGAACGAGGCTGCATGTGTGTCCCATATGTCGCATGGAGCCCAGCCAGTTCATTTTCTTCTTGTCTTAATTAAGGAGGTGCCATTTTTCCCCTCCACTGTATGGAGACTTCAGAGTAATTAACACAGTACTGAGCGGCTGAAACGCAAACCCAAACAAATGAGATCCCCACGGAGATGCTGCTAGATCTGGATGCAGCTACTTACATTTTAATGCAACATGTCATAGCAGGTGAGAAAACAAACGTCTAATTAAGATCTACTATGTGTCACTGGATGCTGCCTATTCCATGTCACAAGTGGAATGGCTGGAATATGCAGCAGCAAATAACATCAAATGTAAAAAGAAAAACTCATAAAAAAGAGTAGGGTTGTTTTTAAATTACTTGTAATTTACAAGTTTGTATAAAGCGTACGGTTATTAAGTGAAAAGGCTGCTTGTCTTCTTTCAAAATAAAAGAGTGTGTTGTGGATTTGAAGCCTGAAAGGTCAGAAAATCAAATGCCAAGAAGATCTCTGAGAATATTAGTGAACAAAAAGAATCACAAAGACCAAGAAACACAGCAGACAGTGCATGGGGGAAGCTGTGGAGATGTTTAGAGGCAGCATTATTTCACAGAACAACATCCTTAACTTTAGAGATTTCACAGGAGGTGGAAATCCATCGTCAGAAAGTAGAGAGAGAACAGCACAACGGGAAACAAAAAAAACAAGTAATATAGACGTAAAATTGTGTTATGAAGACTTTCTGGCATATATTATGATAAATGTAATGATACATCATCTCTAGAGCAACAACTTAAAAAATGACCCTATCGTCAAATAGACTACTTCAGTACACCAGTCACATAAATGAGCACACTTGTATCTTTAAATAATAAATAATAACTGAATTCAATCATGTGTTTCAAATATATTGACAATTAAAGATGATGGTAAAAAAGACAAAGTTCAAACAGCAAAAGTACCAGAATGGGGAAAAAATGTGATTCTAAATGCCGGGAGAGCCATGCAACACAAGACACACAGCTTACGCAAATCCTCGCCACACTTTTCAGACTTGTATTTGCAAAAACCTCTTTTTGGTTTAAGTGCTAATCTCTCAAATAAAATACACTTACGTTTGTATTTGAAATGTCATAAAATGTGGAAACAGTCCAAGAGGCATTAAAAGTGAAAGTACTTTGCAAAAAAAAAAAGACTCACACACAGAACAAAGAAGGTCTATGCTGCAGAGGCAAGGACAGGACAG
The DNA here is from genome assembly GCA_903067075.1 of Micropoecilia bifurca. NCBI lineage: Eukaryota > Metazoa > Chordata > Actinopteri > Cyprinodontiformes > Poeciliidae > Micropoecilia > Micropoecilia bifurca. The sequence continues at coordinate 25,311 of CAEGAF010159782.1, forward strand.
CGCTTAATGTTTTGTTTTTGTAATATTACTTCTGTGACCTTATTCCTAGTAGTAAAGAGTAAATATAACCTTTAAAGAAGCATTTGTTTTTCTGTTGAGGTAAACAAAGCCGCGGGCAGGGCTTAAATTGTCGCAGCGGAGGGAGATAGCCATTAAATGTGGGGAAGCGATAAAGAGGGCATGTAGCTGTAATGGCAGCATTAGAACAGCCTGAGGAGAGACACGAGTCTGTCTATAGAGGAGGAAACAAAGGCGCGGACGCGTGGAAATATCCAGAGCCCATCAGCCAGGGGGAGAAAATGAAATTAGAGGAAACGCAACAACAGACACACACACACGGCGCGCGACTTGACCGACTATCCTTTCGAATCTCGTGTCAACGCGCTGCACATCTTACCGCGCTGAGTCACGAGAAACGGCGTGTCACAGGTACGCTGCAGGGAGAGCGGCCTACTTTACATGCAAACTAAACAGAGAGGGATGGGGGGGGGGGGGCAGTGACGGTCAATGCCACACAAAGAAAGAGGCCAGGGTGGAGGTGAGTTAGGGTCAAAGGTCAAAGGGATCAGGAATTGAAGTCCAGCCCGGATGACAGCCTCATTTGTAGTTCAAACAAAAATATGAAACATGGCCTAATAGCTTTTACAACAAAAAAACAGATGAAATATTCTCACTGCATATTGATCGTGAAGCTTTTAATACTTTTAGTTCTCATATTTTTTTACGCAACAGAGACGTGTGGCAAAATATTGACTAAACACCAGTTAAATTTAGTCTTGGATGCACAGAAGGTCTTAGTTTTTTGCCATTCTGCTGTTTATGGTGTAACACCAGGAGTAAATGAAGCTGGCCTAATTGGTTGGCTGTTTCCTATGGTAACTAGCCTGCAGTCTGCTGCTTTACCAACATGTAGTTGGAGAGCATTTGTTTTAAAACAGCATTATCACAACTAGATGGGTGAATGGATTCCAAATCATGATTGTCAATGTTTTTCCTCACTTGGAAAGTTTCCAAACAGCCAAATACATGTTTCATCCAGCTGACCAGCAGCAAGGAAAATACAGGAAATGACCACTAAAAATAGTTTAATCTAAAGCAAGACAAGGAAAAAGAAAACAAATGATCAAAACTACAAATCCAGGAAAAAACAAAAAACAAAACCACCAAAGACCCTGGCAATAGTAGATCCCACATTACTAATGCAGCCAAATCTGGCACCACATTTTCATTGAATTGTTATCTGATTTATTGACCCAGATTTCCTGATGCCTGAAACCGATCTTATCCACGGATCTTATCTGTCTCTGAACATCAGTCGCCCGTCCTCGTTTTCTCTAAAGAGTGCTGACCGACAGACCACCACGTCCCCTGGTTGACAATAGTCGTCCCAATGTTACGAACTTATCAAGTCTGTCACTTTATTTACTAGCTTTACAGACCAAAAGACCAAAAGCACTGGTCAAAACTGTACTGCAATCGGGATGTCATGCTTTTGAAAAAGGGGTGATGGGACAGAAAACTGCAATCGGTGCGCTCCTTGATCGGACTCTTTAAGAGTAGTGGAAACTTTTAAAGATATTGGTAGACACTGATTCCAGTAACTGGCACATGCTTAATATGTACTTATATTTTAAATTAAAACATTAATTAATTAATGCATCTGTATTTTTTTTTTGTTGTCTTCCATAGTTAAATGTCCTTCATCTTCTCCCTCTCTCTAACATGAGTGCAGCCTAATAATAATCTGACCAAATCCGTGCCCCCCAACTGCCCACCCCTTTAAAAAAGTTTCTGGAAGCGGCCCTGCCATGCACGCGACCAAAAGTGTCTAAACACTCTAACATCAGATCAGCCCCTCAGCTGTTGCTCCTTAACGAGAGAAGGACGCGTGGTGGTCAGGGCACCTGACCTCTCCGTCCCCTTCCTTTACCTTCCTCAGCAGCTTCAGCACGTCGGTCGCCTGCTCGATCCTGCGCTCGCGCAGCAGCTTCTGGATCTCCTTGATCCACGCCACCCTCCTCATGTAGGGGCTGTGGTTGGCCCTGCGCAGCATCCCGGGCAGCTTGTCCGACTTCAGCATCAGAGCAAACAGAAAGTCCCCGCCGCCGCCGCCGCCGCCGCCGCCGCGGCCGCCCCTGTCGCCCTCCCCGCCGCCGTCCTGCAGCCTGCGCCGCTTTTTGGAGAAATTCTCGTCGTCCAGGCTGCTCTGTCTGCTCAGTCTGGAGCCCATGGCGAAGCCGCGCGAGGTCGTTGTGCGCGCACGCGCGCAGACGGCGTCTTTCTGTTTTTGTCGAGGAAGCGATGCAGCTGCGACAGTTTTTTTTTTACCAGAAGGACAAACACATGACACCGACGCTCCTCGTTGTGTTCCGTGTTGCCGGCTGGCAGCTGCTGCTTGTCCGGGGCAGAGCTTCGACTAACAAAATAAATACAGAGCGGCGTCTTACGCATCCGGCCCAGAGAGGCTCGCTGGGCTACGTGCCGTACGTGTGATGCCTGGGATGGTGAGGAGCTCCGACTGCTTCATCCTCCGATGCTGTTTGGGTTGGTGTAACGTGGGGCGTCTGACCAATCACAGCGTCTGCAGCCCGCTGAGCATCTCTTTAAAAGCCCTCGGTGCTTCACGGCAGAATACGATGGTTGAACTTGTCAACATTCAGTTTGTTAACGTGAGAAACCCAACAGACAACAACGAGCAAGAGTAGTACTTGTTTTTAAGATTTAAAACTGTTTTCTTAAATGTTGGAAGCAGAATATGGGGGAAAGAGATTTAAAAAAACGTACCGAAGGATACAAAACAGCAGCAACAAAAGAATAAAAAAAAATGAATAAAACAATGACATTCAATAATTAAAAAACATTTTCGAAGAAATTTTGATGGCACCCTTCAATTGGTGCGGACAGCCCAAAATGTATGGAACTAAATTGGGAACATAATTTGTTCAAAATAAAAAAAAAAAATATATA
>CAEGAF010159809.1:0-11963 GCA_903067075.1 Micropoecilia bifurca
TGTGTGTGTGTGTGTGTGTGTGTGTGTGTGCCTGTAAGGTCTTCTCTAGAGTCTAAAAAAATGTTTCAAATACTTGTGCATGAAACCAAAAAGCTTTAGCCAAAAACCCTGAAGAGTGCATTTATTAACTGAGAGAGGACGTCGCTCTGTTTCCGGCTGTATTTTCATGTATTTGCTGTCCCCTGAAAGCAGCATGGCTGTGCACTTGCCAGAAAATTGTTAGTGGTTAGTTGTTGCATTTGTAAGTTAGAGGCAGTAAATGTTCAGATTTTTCTGATTGTTTGGATTTTCAGCTCAAATCCAGTGACCAGCCAGCATGGGTTTTGACCCAATAGTAGAAAAACATAAAGGAGATTCAAGGTACAGCTAAAAAAAAGAGGAGTAACTGACAAATCAGCATTTTTGTGAGATAATGTCTGGACTAATACATCTGAAGAATGTTTTTGACAACTTGTTGGATGTATGCAACAAAGAAAAAAGCCAATTCTGAAAAAAGTCTGTCAATATATGCAAGATGTCCGTAATGATATGAGCAATAATCAAAGGCATACTTAACTTTATCTTCAGTTTTTTTTTCTCTCTCTCTCTCTCTTCCTGTAGTCGTTCTGTTTTATTAACCATGTCTGAATCTCAGGAAAAGTCATAAATGGAGCTGCAGCTTCCATTAGCTGTATGCACTTTGTTTTTCTTTTTTTAAACTTGTCCTAGGCTAATGCTATTACATCTTGACAACTTGTAGAAACAACACAGTTCATTATTGCCACTCTAATAAAAACAAAGGTTCCTAACATAATGGCTTTAATCTTTTTTTTAATCAGGCAAAATTTTGTTTTAATCTGAAAGCTGCGGACGCATTTGTGCAGATTCCTGATAATGTCAAAACAAAAATGATGGGTCACTTTTTATCTTGCATAAGCCACGTATTTTGGCCACATTTCCTCGTCTGATGAACTTGCAATAAATGATCTTCTTCGTGCCACAACCTTTCAGAGTGAGAGGAATTATTTCAATGTGTGTGACATGACAGAGCAATGGCTGAGCAGCAGCAGTCGCTCCCTGCCTCCCTTCACACCCTTGATATTCTGCAGTCGGTTGTGATCAGCTTTCAAGTGCTTGCTTTTGTAAATGTACTTAAGATCTGAAGTTTCTTTATTCTCTGCAGTACTTTGACGAACCCCCCCACCCGTCCTCCCCCGACATGTCAAGACCATAATTAGAATGATAATGCGGGGAGAAAACATGAGTACGTTGACGAAATAGTGAAGCAACAGTGTGTCTGCCTGGTTTGGAGTCGTGTTACCTGACAAAAAGTCTTTCTTTAAAAATCAGAATCAGAAAAGCATGACCCTCCGGTTTTTGATCTGACTGGCTATTTTTCAATTCTTGTCAGCTTTTTAGCAGCACCGTCAGTTTTGAAAACCAGGGATTGGAGCCCATGTACATTTAAAAAAAAAACATCATTGTGATTCTATATTGACTCACCAGCTGGACAATCTCTTTGCCATAATGTAAATTGTATTATTGAACTTTAAAAGGTTATAAAATACTTTTCCATTAGTCACTGCACAGTAAAGCATAACCTCCCCCTTTATTTTCAAAAGTATGTTTTCATTTTAAGTGTTTTGTTTTTTGTTTTATTTTCAAAAATGTTTGCCTTGTGTGTCCTTGCAGCTCAAAGGAGCAAACCATCCCTGACCCAGTTGCTGAACATCCAGCTGAACCTTTTCAATTGAAGAGGTTGAGACAGCGTGTCCCTGACAATCAGGCATGCAGCCGGAGCTGGAAACCTTTTGTGACGGTCCAGCTTTGGCAGCCGCCGTGACGATCCCTCACGCTCGCACCAAGGGTAACACTGAGAGGCAGAGGGGCGAATCATAGTCATTCATTTAAAAGGAGAGTTCAGACTTGAAAAGTGACTGAGGAGAGCAGACGGATGCAGGAAGAAAGAGCCGAGCATTTTTAAAGGAGGGCACAATCTTGAGCAGAGCTCGGTTTACTGCAGGTAACAAAAATATAAAAATAAAAACTGATGTCACAGCATGTCACTGAAACTGGATATGGGAATTTCCAACAGAAATCTGTAGCAAAAAAAAACTGTTAAAGTACAATCACTTCTTAAGAGTAACACCATTTTTGTAAACTTAAAGATGGTAACCAAAGTCCAAGCTTAACAATCCCTGACATTTATTTAAATTGCTGCAACTAAAATAATCACTCCTACTACTTATTTTCTGTGAAATTAGCTTGCTTCAAACTCTGTCATGGTAACATATTCAATTAGATCACAGCACAGAAACTCTGCTGGTGAAGTTCAACATATAACCTCTCGACACAGACTTTGATTTTCTTCTTACATGCTTGGTTTGTGTGCATTATTCCATGATGACAATTGACTTATTTTTAACCGCCTACATCATTCGTATGTGCTGATAAAACAAGTCAAATCCCAACTCAGGGGTTCCTCAGGGCTGAGCTCCCAGGCCCCTTCCAATTATTTTATAAAATCCTCTTCATGTTACTTGCTGTCCTGGAATTTAATTTCACTGCTGCACATGTAACCAAACAAAAGCAGCTACACTGATCACTATATCGATGTAAAAATACTTGCCAATATGGGTGTTTGTAAACTCACGTCAACATGTCAGACCAGGTTTGGAAACATTACTAATAAGTAACATGACACAACAATGCGCCACCAAAATACAGCAAAAAGGTACATTAAAATATTTTTAAAATATATTCTACCACTTTTAATCATATCAGAACAAGTCCCCACGGTTTCTCACATTGGCTTTTGCTTGCTCTGTGTTCTTCACCTGATGTTTCAGTAGAATTTAAAATGCTGTTGAGTTGATAATAAACCTCGTAAGCCTGTAACGCTGATGGTGAACTCCTTTCCCTGCTTAAGGACTGCATTAGAGGCTAATCAGATTTTAGAGCTAATTAAAATCATTACTCAAGATGCAGCGCTGCTAATTGTTTCATAATTTGCACAGCTACTATAAAGGTTTTGTATTCCATTACACGACTTATGTTCCTGAATCATCGGCAGAGAGTCATTTGGTCCACAGTAGTTGAGTATGCTCCATATTTCAGAGACCATGCTCCATTCATGAAGAGATGCGTCTTCGTGTCTTGGCTTAGGGTAACGCAGTACATGTGAAAGCATCACAGGACACATGATGGTGTCTCTAGGTTTCCTCCAAGCCCCCTTCCACTCTGTGGCATGTGACGTTATTGTGCATCGGACTAATTGATGGTGCTGGCAGGTGGAAGGTCCCGTTGGGGACTAGTGGGAGCTGAGGATCCAATTTTCTGTCTGACAGACACAGGAAAGAAAAGCTAGTGACTTGCTTATTACTGGTGACATCTCACAAATATGGAGCACCGGCTAATAGCCAAACAGACCTTATGAGAGGCTCTGACAGAAGGATGCTGGTGGGAAGAACGCGAGGTTTCAGTCAACAGGCTTTTATTCAAATTACACAAAGGGCCATTTTTATTTAAGACACGACCTCATCCTGTACGGCAAGGCAAACAAAAACCTGCAGTGACAACACATGAAAAGATGTGCACAAATTGACAGGACCTGGTATGAGAATAACGATGAACTGCCCTAAATCTGTGGCAAAAACATAAAATGTGCAGCAGTTGGTTGAAGAAAAATGCTTAGGAAAGAAATCAGACTACTGTCCTCATGTGCAAACTGCACATGAGGACATGAGGGTGAATAATGTGCTACCAGGAGTTATTGATCCAGTTGGGAATCTCATCGTTAACCGTCTCCATGTGTTTTTGAAGAAGACAACATGGAGACAAATTATCACAACTTCAACATCTGACATCTACCTCTTGTTCCTGACCTTGACCATAATTAACTGTTTAACTGCCATAGCTAATAGAAATGTTAAACTGTGTCCAAAAACTGAAGTTACATTTGAAGGAAGAACAATAAATTTCTTTTCCTAACTAATACAGAGGGATTTTGCCTGCATTTGATGTTTTCTGCTGTTATAAAAAGCAAATGGAAGTTTCTATATTTAACATTAAAAGGAAAGAAAACATCACAGAGCTGATGAGCTAATTGGCTCACAGCACAGCTCTTGCTCTTAAACAGATGTTGTTTTTATAGATGATTGAGTGTCACTGGTTCTGTGTGTGCAAGTAAATGTAAGTCATTAGAGTATGGAAATGAGTGGAAAATGCAGAGTTTCAGTTTTCTTTTCTATTTCAGCTGCAAATCAGTTTGGCTTAGAAAAACAGCAGCTGAGTTTTGAAGTACCGCTGATCCATATGGCTCACTTGATTTATTCTCTGAGGTACATCAGAAGGGAACATGATGCTACTTATTGGATTGATATTGGTGATCACTTCTTTCCTTCTTTCTGCCACTGCTATCGCCTTTGAATTGCACCGTTAGAATGTCACAAAAGTGCACACTTTTGGATGCAGCACATAGAAACACAAACATCAAAAATGTGTCTCAGTCGTTCTGATCTTAAGCTTCAAGTTTTGTTAAAAAAAAAAAATTACTGGTCTGTGTTTTTAATTTGTTGTGTGATCACAGTTTCTTGCAAAACATTCATTTCCAGTGTTATTCTTCCCTGACTTCATTCCAGCAGATGTGCAACAGATGTTTTTACCTTGCTCAAGATAAGCAGACAAAAAAATAAAGAATGAAAGTACAGCTGTGATTTTTAAAAATGAAGAACAATACTAAAAACAAAATGTACTCGTATTCATCAGTGAGGATGACTACAGTGAAATAAAGTCAGAATATACTGACATAACCTTAACATTCTGTGACATAAAGGGAAAAAAACTTTTCATCTGAAGGGAAACTTTTAAGCCCAAAAATAATAATCAAGTGCCATTAAAAAAAAGACATAACCAGTTTTGGAACCATCTGCACTTGTTCAGTTTTCTCAAGGCTCTCTGTGAAAGCCGGTTTTTGTTTTCTTAGTACTTTCCAGCTATTTCGTCATATTTTTTTTCTACCTCTAATTCTGCTTTTAAATGGATAGAAACATGCTGTATTTTGATAAATCAATCTTTTACAGTTTCAACAGTAGTTCTCAGAAGCCTCTATTATTTGCTCTTTTATAAATTCTTCAGAAGCACTCTCGACCTGTAGCTGAATCATTTTTTTCCAGTTTCTGAAAAAGCTGAAAATGAAAATTTAAAACTAAATAAATACACCAAAAAAAATAAATAAATAAGACACATTCACTTTTCTCGCTGTTGCAAGTTAAATCATACCAAGTGTGAAAAGAAGCCTTTCAAAATATAAGGAAGAGAGTTATGGAGATGCACAAGTCTGGTTCTAGACTCATTGGATATATATTATTTGATGTGTTATTTTCAGTCATATAACTAAGAGAATAGCAGTCAAGTTTCTTTTCTTTTTTCTTTCTGCTTTTTGCAACAAAACTACTAAAATAAAATGAATGCTATTTTCATTGCTTTAGGTACATGACAACAGATGGTTTCTTTATGAGTCCTAAGCTGCAAAGTCTGAATGTTGATATCTCAGTGGCTGAATTATTTTTCCCCCCGTTATGAATAAATCTTCCTTTTTCTTGGCATTAACCAAAGCTGGAGATAGATTTAAGATAAGATAAGATATTCCTTTATTAATCCCGCAGTGTTGAAATTTACATTGTTACAGCAGTTTAAAGGACAGAGCAGAACCAATATAAAATCTATATATGTATACACAGTGAAATTAAGTGAACATAGAAGAGTAATATTGTTCCTATACAGATTCATTTTGTAATTATAAAGTCATGTTTTTGTTCTAATTTGTAAGTTTATTATTATTATTATTATTATTATTATTATTATTATTATTATTATTATTATTATTATTATTATTATTATTATTATTGCTCACGGTTGTAAAACTTCCACTTCAAAAATATAAAGAATTTGATATTTTTTATGTTTTTGTAACGTTTTGTTTTCTCCTTGCGCCACATGCTTTAAATTACTTTGGCTATTTTCACTTTATCTTTCTTGCTTTATTCTGTTTAGATTCTTGCCTGTTTCCACATTCAGACCTTGCTTGGGCCTGAAGTTGAAGCTCAGGATTTACCAGCCGATCTACAATTTTTTTTTTTACTCACGCAGCTCTGATTCGTGACCAAAATGATGAAATTGCAGATATGAGAGATTGAAATAATTTTTTTTTATTATTATTCCTTGCGAGGATAGGCTTGGGAACAAAGATTTTTGGCTACCCCCTCTAAGCTCCTAATATCTTCTTGCAACAGCAGTGGAGGTGAGGGTATCTGATTATTATGTCTCCCTGAAGCCTCCCCTCTAGGGGTATTCTGGGCATGTCTGGCTGGGAATAAGCCCAGAAGACCTGGGGTGGATTATTTATTCCAACCAGAATAAAAATGCCTCACTTTCACCAAAGCAAAACCTAGATTAGCTAAGGGACACAAGAGTTGGTTTTATTTATTTATCTTTGTTTTTAGTGTGGAGAAAGGAATTTAAACAGAGAATCGATTGAAAAATACCATGTAACTAAAAATCAGAAGCTTTGTTTAAATATGTTTTATACCGACTAATTTTGATTTTGCACTTCTTTACTGCTCAAAAGGACAAATGAGCAAGTCAACAACTAAATGGTCTGGCAGAACAAAAGGAAAATCAAGCTAACAAATTTTTGAGTGTATTATTAAGCTTCAAATACCTAAGGCTTCCTGCGGATTTCACCCAATGGCACCCTTCAGGTTCACTGATCATCTCAAATCCTAGATTGATTTAACGGGACAGAAAGGGAAATGATAACACTTTCCTTATTCATTCTACACGGATTTTTATTTACAGTTTGCTGTGACCAGCTGAAATGTGTCTCTTTCATTTTCTATATGGTTAAAACTTCCATCAAAAGTTTCATAAATTTTCCTTCAGTTGTGTTCAGGCGTGCAGGCTGCAAGTGCAGATCATTCACAATTCACCAAATAAATCAAACAATAATAGTACAGTATGTCTTCAAGAAATACAGAAAACTGTGTGAAAAAAAAGAAGTCAAGCACAAAAATGTCAAATTAAAACTGCAAAGTTGTAATGGTGTCACACAGAGAACACTGAGTCTTTGTCTCAAATGTGAGTTTAGAGTAAGGTGATCATTTTTATGACGGTGACAAAGAGAAAACCTGAGGTTAGCAGCTTAGAAACGTAGCAAACTAGAATCCCACTTAGGGATTTACAAGAGCTCCATGGTGAACCTCGTCTAGTTCTAATTCACCTCAGTGGTGAATGTCTGTCACTCCTTAATCATCTTAAAAACAGGCTCCCTGAAAAAGCAACAGCTTTCTCCTGACACATAGGGAGCTGAGGGAAAGTTGTGCATTTAAAAAAAAACACTCATGGTTTCTTGAACCATCTGGTTGCTGCTCAAGCCATCTATTTGAAAACTGTGTATTCTCACTGTCCTTCCGTTTTAGCCTGTTGTTTTATTACCCCAAAGCAAAAAGTGTTTCAAACAGAAAAATAACAAGATTTTTGGTGGTTTGGTGGATATTTGCCCTCATTAACTTTTTTTTTTTTTTTTTTTTTTACTTCTACAAATGTCAAACTTTTTGCGTAGAGGATCTTTTGGGAAAATAAAGAGTGCTCACTCAACTCTGTGTTGCCAGTAACCAGCAAAACATCTCTGTTGTATTCCCAATTGATTTGTCTTTTGTGCTAGCAAAATATTTTTCACACTCATAGGCTGTTCTGTTATCCTTACATGGTTGCCTTCGTTTTTCTAGAGAGATGTGATTCCAAATGACTTTTTGTGTGTAATTTAAAATGATTGTTATCAAATTAATAGAACCAATGGGTTTTTTTATTATTATTATTAGTTTTTGATTCAAATAGCACAACATATGGACCTTCTTGCACACTCTGGCACACATTTATTCAATCCAAATGCTATCGATGACTCGGCTGTTTGATCCTTATTCCACGCTTGTTTCTGTTCACCATTCTAGAAAAAAAGCCTATCCACCATTTACCAAACAGTAGAACACCAGAAGAACTGATTTTTTCACAAATATAAACTCCACCAAGTTTTTATTTGTGAATGCATGTGTGCTGATGAATAACATATCAATTGCAAAATGACTGAACAGTAACAGAGCGATGCAAATTAATATTTCTGTCTGCGCTTTCTTCTTCCATGCTGCTTTGTATACTAGTCCCAGCTAATCTGTATTCCAACATCCTCTTCCTATCCTTTGCACAACCTCTGCCCATTTCCTGACCCAGGAAAAAAAGCGACAGAGACCCGCCTGGCCGCATCGTGCTCCGTTTCGTATGAACTAAATTAGCCTGGATGCGGACAAGCATGCCATCCTCGATTAAGATAAGTCGTGGTGTGAGACTGGGTAGCCGTCGCTCAGACAGGGTGGAAAGGGGGGAGACTGTTCAAATGAGTCGTGCCCAAATGTATTCTCAAAGTTAATATCTCCAATATTGACACGTTGGCTGTTCAAGTTGTCTGAATTGAATTAACTCGGATGAAAGCTTAAGAGGTGAGCTGGGTGATATTAAAGCTTTGGCCTTAGATCAACATATCTGGGAGGCTTCCGGGAGATGGGAGAAATCCACGTCTTCCTCAGACAGGGAAAGTGACCCGAGGCGAGAGAGTTTGGCTCAGGCAATAAGCCTGAAAATCTAATACGGTGGCAGGGGCTGTCCCAACGGACCAAGCGTTTCAAACGGCAAAGGTAGGCGTTTGACTTGGAGTGGGAAGTCTTTCTCTTTTTTTTTTTCCATTTTGTCTTCCATATTCTCGCCACTCTCACCTTTTGCTTCTGACTTTTACTTCTCCATTTTATCAAGCGCATGCCTGCACAGAGACATCATAACACCTACGTAAGGTGATTAGCTGAGCATGGATGGTAACCATAACCTTGTTGCAGACTTTTACTGGGCAGTGTTGCTGAAAAACTAGCCTCATTTTGCCTTGAGGTAAACAACATCAACGCTTTTGTTTGTCTTGTGATATTCCTGGTTTACCAGGATTGTCAAATGTTTTGGTTTTTAACTAATTTCCCATTCGAGTTGTTTTCTCACAACTTGCTCTGTGGTCACATGAGCCAATGGAGATTAAAATGTGTAAACAGCCCTAATTATATCAACACCAATCGTTATTTTAACTCAGAGTCTGTGTTTTGTCGTTTTGTACACTTGTGTTTTCCATCCGCTCTGTGTTGCATCCAGTCCCCAGGTGTTAAAACTCCCCCAGTTTCAGTGTCTCGATGTCAGGTCCTCCTGTGGTTCTCATGCTGCTCTCCTGTCCACTCAGTTTATTGAAATGATCTCTCTGTCTGTTCTCCTCCATTACCTGGCTCTGTGTTTGGGCATCATGGCAGATTTTCCACTTATAGCTACTGAAAACATAACATTTAAGACATCAAAATGTTTATTTTAGAAAACATTAAACCCACATTTCAAATACAGAAACACAGGTTTAATTAAATGAATGTTTAATTGGGGTTATTGTCCTAACTACAATCTGTGTGGCTCAGGATATAAAACAATGTGTAGTAGAAATGCTACAGTTTTTGTTTAACACTGGTTGGCTTCATCAGACAGGTGTTAAAGTAATATTCAAAAGTTGATATTTCTTCACCAAAATTGAATTTAAAATCCTTTTGTGCATTGTGATCAGCATAGATGTGCATGCACTCCATTATCAATGTATTGTAGAATCGTTTGAGTCAGTTTAATTAAACATTACGATTTCCCATTAGCATGATCAAGCACAACAAAATGGTAATGAGTTTTTCTTTTTCAACTAATTAGATAAAACAAAAACAGAAACATTTGTTCTGTCCTCCGGTCAAGAAAGAATTCAGGAATAATTCAGTCCTTGGTTATGATGAAGTCTCGCCTTTACCGTCCTGTGATCAGCTTCATGTGCTTATGAGTCAATAATCGTTCATTATAATTCAAATCTGCTGGTTCTGGTAGTTCAGAAAATTCCCGCTATTGGCTCGTTCTGATACTTCAATCAATCAATCAATTATAGCTTTAGACACAACTAGGTCCACAAAAAAACAGTAGTAGTAATAATAATCAATAAATAAATGATCTCCTTTGTTTGGTAAAAGTGAAATCCGAGCATCCTGTGGGCGACACTCTGCTGAACTGAATCCAACCTGATATTTTGAAATTAATTGCAGTATTCTATTGCAACACAATGCAGGAGATAAAATGACATTTCCATGTATTTCACTGAGAAATAAAAGCAGCAAACAAACCACGCGCCCGCCTGGCTTTGGTTTGAAAATACTTTCTATTGTCATGTCATTTGCCTTTGGTTTTAGATCTGTATTTTGTCTCATATCTGCCAAAATATCTCGTGATATTCCTGGGTTGTTTTTTTTTTTGTTTGTTGTTTTTTTTCCACTGCAGCTTCTCTGAACAGAAGGAATCTTCCTGCAGAATATTCACATGTTCTCATGAGACAGACTTTCCTGCCATGCAAATGAAGGAATTACGGACATTTCCATTTTTCTTCATGCCACTCCCACTCTCTCCACTTGCTTCTTCATTATGCACAGCTGACTGCACGATGAACTCCACGTTTCCCTTGGGACTTGAGTCCACCAATGCTGCAAATGCCCCCAATACACCCAGGTGCACAGCACACAGGCTGGACATACCTATGACAACAACAACAATAAATTCAGTCGTTCCTGCCAATTCGCTTGCAAAAGTATAAAAAATAAAAATACTACATGTGTGAGGCACAGGAATACAAATGAAGCAATTTTTTTTCTTCTTAGGTTGTTACACAGAGAGGTGTAGTGTGGAAAATTGGAGACATCTCTCCAACTTGACTGAACAGCACAGCACATAAAAGTCTGTTTATTTTCTTCAAGTCATTACACAAAGCAGCAGCTTCCAAATGGCAATGCATCCATCTGTCTCTGCCATATTCAGCACTCTACCTGTTTTAGATATTGCCTTCTCAAATGGTCAAATCACCAGAGAGGAAAAGAGTAAAGAAAAAAAAACTAGAGTTAGGTTTCACTTGATCACAACTACGTCAATGATCAGTGGTAAAATATAAAGCGAACATGTCACACACACAATTTCTAAGTCGTTTTGCACCGTTCATTACTTGAATTTCCACACATCGTCAACCAATCAAACTCCAGAGTCCTGCTCTTGCCAGCTGTCTTTCTTTGTCTTTGCAGAGGATCCACTCGCACGACGGTGTTTGTCCTACATGAATTTAAACGCAGCAACAATACATTGGTGCGCTGTGCACCGTTTGCCATTCATTTTACGACATTCAAGAACATTCACTGTGAGAAACCTGGGGTTCGTTAAGAAAACAACGACATTGTTAAAAGAAAGCCACAAAAGGTCTCAATTGCATTTTGCCAAAAAAAAAAAAAGCCATGTAGTGGCTACTACAGGTGGAGGAGGGTTCTCTGGTCAGATCAGATGAAAATACTTTTTGGTCAACATGGCATCGTATACCTACCTAAACGCACAATCTCCCCCCGCTTGGACGTTTTGCCGTGGAACTAACATGTGTGGAGATGGTTCTGGAGAGCTGATTGGAGCTGCAGGACAAATCTGGAGGAATATGTTCAATGGAGTATAGATTTAACTTCCATTGGTACAACAGGCATTAAACATATTGCCAGAGAGCTTCGCAATGAACCAGTTAAAGTTCACTGTGATATGAAGGGGGTGAATAAGACTGACATGACACTGTCATAAACATGACATAACACCTGTCAAGAACATCAATAAGCCTTCATGAATATATACTGATATAAATTTGTTCTAAAAGTATTACTGATTGCACTTTAAAAATTAGGTAACTTTATGTTATTAAAGGTAAGTTTTGAACAGTAATGATTTCTTGGTTAATGTCAAGTTGTCATAACAAAGACATTTTCAATAATGTCAACTTTGTATTAAAAGTGTCATAATTTACC
>CAEGAF010159814.1:0-45463 GCA_903067075.1 Micropoecilia bifurca
AAGACGAGACCAGCTGGACAGACAGGCTGAGAAATGAGATGCAGGTGATCGATATCGGTAACAGAGCCAATGATCGGCCGATCCCGATAATCACCGATTTCACGAAAATCGGCCGATTATGATCGGTGACCGATCGATCGGCGCACCTCTACTTTGTAGCATGTAAAGCCCAAATCTATGGTAGAAAAACGGCTTTATAGCTGAAATTAGTAGCATGAGGGACAAAATGCATCGACCAGAACCTCCCTTAATGTTGATCATTAAGCTGTTTCCATTACACATGTGCGCAAGACTTTGTTGATATTCCTGCTAATGCAAAAAAAGAAAATAAATAAATAAACACATTTTGGCAAAGCTGTTTCTGTTAAATAAGAAACACAATTAAAGCACATGTGAATAGGTTTAATGCTATAAGTCATTTAAAAACGCACCAAACCGTCATTCATCCTCCTACTACTTCCTGTCTTCTTTGTGGTTTTCACCAGTAGTAACAGCTGGGTTATTGATTGCGCGATTTGTGTGATGCGAAAACAGAGTTTCTGTCACAGTTTTGCGAAGCACACTAATTTCAAAAACCACCTCAAAAATATTTAGCGAAAAATGTGAATTTTTGGCGCACGTCCATTAAGCGAATTTGTTTTCATAATTCCAACTTGCACAATTGTACTGTCAATGGAAACGCAGTTAAAGACTCCCTAAGCCATCAAGTTAGACCAACTTCATGAAAAAAATAGTTTAATGGGGATGTTTTTCTTCTTGTGAACATCTCTTTTTATTTAATTTGCTGTTGCGTCATTTCGATCACATTGAATAACCCAAACGAAGCGATCAGACTACGGTCTACAGTTATGGCTTCATTTTAAGAAGACTTTCAGACGACTGCACATACCGTTCCTCCTGCGTGAGGCATCAATATACTTGAATGTGCAGACAGAAGAGTGTGTTAATGAGGGCGTGTGCGTTGCGGTTGTGAAACGCTCGTCCGAAGGCCTGTTGGGTCTCGTTGGAGAAGTTTTATGAAGAGGTAGCAAAACAGGAAAATTGGAGCGTCTACGTCCAGAGGCAACTTGCAGAAACTTCCTGATATGTGAAAGGCCTGCTTGTTTTCCAACTCCCACTTAAATAAAGATTGAAATGGAGGTAAAAATCAAATCAACTTGATCAACTTTTACACATGGAAAGCAGTTTTCAAGTATTTAGTGAGCATTGCTTCCTTCCACTCCCCTCCCTACTTGTGTGTGGGCTCCCTCTAATAAAATCAGCCTTTAATTTTTAGCCTGCCAAGCCCGTATAAACCTAAACACAAAACTGAAACTCCTGATTAAAAACAACTCACAGCTGCTGGTTTAGGGTGATACCAGTGAACGCCAAGCTGAAAAGTACTCAAATGGACGTTTTATTTTTTGACGAAATCTCTCTGCGTTGTAGTTTTTGGCTCGTCAGACTTGTTTCTGCAGCGTGAACGGGAGTGGCTGGGTATCTCTAATAAACACCGTTTGGAATGGACTCGTTGGCCTCATTGTTGAAAACATTTGGAAGCCATTTGACAAAAGCGCCTGTTCAGAAACGCAACTTCAGAACTGAGCTGTGTGATATTCTCATTCAAGTTCCTCTTTTTATCCTTTTTTAGTTTAGTTCCTTTTTTCCTCCAGCCTCAACATCAAGACAATCCTCCACGGCTTTCTAGCCCGTCAAAACTGACAACATCTTATGCAAAGGCCCTCTTTGCCCCAAATCAGCTTTTCTTTGGTTCCTCTTTTTCTCAACTGTTGCTCTGCTCCTCTTATCGGTGTCCAGGAAGCGCCAATGTTTTTCTTTTTGAATTTCCTGTATGCTGAAGGGAATGTCTGAAAGTGCTGACTGTCCAGCTGCGTTTTTTTTCTCATGAATGAGGCGTTTTGTGCCAACGGGACTGCAAACTTTCCTAACACAAAGGCGCACGTCATACTGGTCAGCGTTATTAATTGAAAAGTCTTCTAAAACAACATACTTTTGAGTTCCACTTTACAATTATGCACTGCTTTTGTTTTGGTCTCACCAATAAAATACAGTCGATTGTGGATTTTTTTTAATAGGAAAACATAGGAAATGCTTTAGATTGAATGAATACTTTTGGGATAACAGCAACACAATGGCTCCATAAAGCAAAGAAAGAAAAGCCTTCTGTTATATTTTTACTCTTTGTGTTGATAGGAGAAACATGGCATTGTGTCCTTGAAGTCAAATCAAGTCTGTTTGTGTAGAACATTTGACTAAGACGGGCATTCAAAGTGGTTTACATCACCATTTATGAAACAAAGAAGAACGATGCATTTTGTCAAATACCGCAATCAAATTGTTAACAACATCAAATTAATATTCCAGTTATGATGAATTAAAGGCAGGCGGGTTTTTAACCTTGATAAAAGGAACTCAGTGTTTCGGCAGTTTTGCAATTTTCTTGAAGTTCCATATTTGTGGGGAATGAAAACTGAAAGGAAAAAAATATATTCAGTGTATTGGGAAACATTTTCTTTAAAAATAATGAAAAGATATTTAATCCAAAAATTGGCTTTGAAAACAGTTTCCTGTTCCTGCTTTGTGCTGCCTGTCGCAGGCTGTGGGAACAAGTGCAGGAAATGTTGGTGTCCCTGAACTGCACTGGGTGACAGACGACACAGCTGCTGCTCAGAGATAAATTTTAGTTTTACTTTCGAGTTGTGTCCTATCAAAAGGGGAATTTTTACTATTTACAACTTGAAGACTTGGACTTTGGCTTTTCTTGGAAGAGCCTGTTGTTTCTTCACATTTACACAAGACTGCAAGACCTGACATAGTTTAGCTCACGCAAACAGGAAGCAAGGCTAAGGCACATTAGGTGGTTTTGAAGTAACTACATTCACTTTTATACAGATTGCCTGTTTTTCAGGCTTGATGCTTTGATTCTATAAAGAGAGGTTGAGAAACATTACTCATCTGTTTCTCGTTTCATTGTTTGCTCTTTGTTTTATTTTCCCTTCCTCAATCTCCGTGTCTGCTTGTGGTCTGCTTTGTGATGAGTCATGCTATTCTCTGTGTTCCTGTAAAGAGATGTGAAACCTTCACCTGATAATAAAAAAATAATAAAAGGTTTGTTTTTCCCACAAAGACCCACTTTAGCCTGCTGTCACACCCTGGCCTCTGGTTGACTTTCTCTGGAGGTTTCCAGACTCCCAGGAGGTCTTTCTGTTTGTGATCAAACTCTGATCTGTTCTGTTCCTGGACCAGCAGCTGCCTCAAAGCTGGCAAAGACCTAAAATATTCACATTATGAAAATTAAAAAAAAAAAAATTCAACCAAGAATTTAACTTTTTAGGGTGTTTTTCAAGTAACACTTTCAAACAGCGTAATACCCAGAGAGGAACAAATCCATTTTTCTTACTTCTGATACTGATATCTGAGGTTTGGTATTAGGGAATACTGATCCTATATAAAAAAAAACTTAACATGTTTTTTTTTTTTTTTTTTTTAAACATATACAAATGTACTGAATTACAATTTTTTATACATATACATATCTATCTATCTATCTATCTATCTATCTATCTATCTATCTATCTATCTATCTATCTATCTATAGATATATATCTATATATTTATATCTATAGATATATAGATATATATCTATATATCTATAGATATATCTATATAGATATATAGATATATATCTATATATCTATAGATATAACTCTGCCCCAGTACAGCAAACTTGGATACACCAAGCTTGGTCAATTATGCCAAAGCAACTTTAATTTATTCAGTCTGTACAATTAGCTGTATAACTGCCAGTGTAAAATAAATAATAGATTGACACTGACTAAAACAATAGACTGACTGGTAACACTTTATTTGATGGGGTGTGCATAAGACTGACATGACACTGTCATTCACTAAATATTGACACTTACAAAGTTAATCTAAAGATTTCATTAAAGGTGCATTAAAAGTGCCAACATTCCAATATTTTGTAAATAATGACACTTTAATGTCAAGTTGGCACTTTTAATGCAACCTTCAGTGCAACTTTGTATTAAAAGTGTCATTATTTAGCAAATGACACTTCATGACACCAGTCATAGACTCCTTCATGTTCCTAACAGATGTTATATCATGTTTATAACAGTGTCATGTCAGTCTTATGCACACCCCATCAAATAAAGTGTTACCGACTGACTTGGTCAAACATGTAAAAATAATAAATTCAGCAAACCTTATTTCAGATGGTTCAAAAATTTCAATTAGGAATTATAGATATAAGGTAACATTAGTCCCACCACCATAAGGAATTTAGCTGGATGATAAATTGTCCCCTGAGTTTTAGTGACAGGTGGTAATTTTGTTATGTTGAGAGCAGATCAATACACCTTAAATTTTAATGGATTTAACACTGGAACTGGAAGACATTTTAAATATCCAAAATAAACAGAACAACAGAAACAACAAATAAAAATAATTAATTATAACATGTCTGTCAACAAAATTGACCTTAGTTGAGACCAAAACACCAGACTGAAGACTTTTGCCATTCAGTTTTTGGTAGAAAGAGAAAACCGATAAATTATGCAAATGGAAATTATTGTGTTACTTATTTTGTTATGTGATTAATTTGTTTATTGCTTATCGCGACAGGTCTATGTAAAATTAATAAACACACGACTTCGTTTAGAGCACAACACATGGAATTAGACTGAGGTCGACAAACTGAAGGGTTCATGTTAAAGACCCCTTCTGCTGTCTATCTAAAGGTTTCATTAAATAGTCAGGTGAAACAATACCTGATAAGACAAGTAATTGTGTTATTAATGAAGAAGCCAGCAACAGGCCCGATGCGCTGCAGTCGACCAATCCCTGATAACCTCTCTCCTGTCTCTCCTGCAGGATGCGGAGGCGGCTCTGCTGGTCCGTCGCCAGTCTAGAACCTGGTGCTGGTGCATGTGTCTGGGTCTGGCCCTCATGCTGTCTGGGGTTGTGGTGGCTGGAGCCTATCTGTACCACTACTACATCCTGGAGGTGAACACAAGTCACTATAGCACTGTCGATGTATCTCAAGTGAGGAAACAAAAATATGCGGGATACTGTGTCCTTTCTTCACTCCACACGGGTTTCCATAGAGTTTAGGTGTGAAGACGGGTCTGGTGACACAACCATCTATCCAACCATCGTCTGTAGACTTGGTTGTCCTTGCTGAGTTCCGGCGTCTATTTCCAGCGGTCATTGGGCAAGAGGCGGGGCGACACAGAGACACACAAACACAACCTAAAGGCAATTTAGTGAGACCAATTAGCTGTAATGTTTTGGTCTATGGTATGAAGCTCGAGTGCCCAAAGAGAACTTCACTCAGGCACAGGGTCAACATGCCAGCTCCATGAAGACAGAACCCAGGTCGGGATTCCAACCCAGGACTTTCTTGCTAAACACCAACATATGGATAAGTGGGCATTCAGTAGGACTGAGCGATGAAACAACAACAATATCTGTTGGAATACACACACGATCAACATTGATAGAAAATAGTCAATAGTTTCACTGAACTCGAATCCAGAGCTGCACAACTACTTAGTTTAGCTACTCAATCTTGCACAGCTGGCTAGTAAAGGTGGGTGACATCAACTAACTCACTCACTCTGCTGTTACTTAGCAACGACCTGCTAGGTTCATAGTCGGCACTTTGAATTGCTTGTTGGCCTCACTCACTGTTGCCTGGTGGTTTATGGAATGTCAGCCAGGTCATGTATGTGTGGAAATCTCACATTACTTTGACGTTTACGCAAAGCGTGATCAACATGATGTTTACACGTCCAATTGATGTCCAAATGTTATACGTCATTAACGTGTAAACAATGCTTAAAGTATGTGTTGCATCAGCAAAGCTTAAAATATGTGTTGTTCTGTTTGAAAAGCGCAACAAGAACTTCATGCTGATATGAACGCTAGACAGATGGACATGTCTGCAGCGAAGGCACAGAGAGGAGAACACCTAGTGTTTACAGAAGCATCCTCTGCTTAAGTGTCAAAAATCTCAATATGTTTCTATAAATGTTTTCTTTTTCTCCCTCATCAAAGCCGGAAGATGAGGTCTACTTCTGTGGTGTGAATTACCGCGAGGAGGACTACATGGTCGCTGATGAGGAGGTTTGTGAAAACTGCATTTTCTCTATATTAGCCTATTCACATGTGCTAAAGGTGTTTAGTTGTTTTTTTTCTTTAGAAATAGCTTTTAAAAATAACTTTTAAAAAAATTAACTGCCAGGCAAGCCTCATTTCAAAGCGGCCATGTTGATTCCTGTACTGGTGCGGTCCACAGATGCCAAACAGGAAGTTTGAGCGATTGCTGGAAGAGAAGATCAGGGTGCTGGAGCGGGAGCAGGTGGAGTTCATCAACGTTCCCGTGCCGGACTTCGAAGACGGAGACCCTGCCGATATCGTCCACGACTTCCAGAGGGTGAGGAAGCTCACAACTCGGAGAGAACAGAGCGTTTGATGGAGAAGTGCTGAACGTGCTGTTTTGTTTTTTGTTTTTTTCCTCTCCCAGAGGCTGACCGCTTACCTGGATCTGAACCTGAACAAATGCTACGTCATCCCACTCAACACCTCCATCGTCATGCCTCCCAGAGATCTTTTGGATCTGCTCATCAAAGTCAAGGTAGAACAAGGTTTTTCTGCCAGCCGTCTATGACGTAAATCCAGGCTGATTTCCTCTCAGGGAACAACATGTGGTTGTTGTTAGTTGGTCTGAATGAAAAACGATCTAATTCTTTGTGACATCGTAGTGTTTTCAAAACGCCCTGACGTGTTGGAACAGATATTCAGACAGCAATTTTTCCTCCCCTTCATGTTACATAAGGCCTGATACAGCCTCCTCACATCCAAAGGAATGCATGCGTCACATTATTCTTACAACACTCAAGCAAAGTAATGAAGATATATAATGTTGTTCTCCATGCACAGCAAATTTAAAGGAAATGTGACCTCCAAAAAAAAGGGCTGATCCCAGAATGTCATGACTAATCTACGATAACCTGTTACGGCCATTATAGATAAAAGAAGAAAAAAGGATGATAATTTTCTGCCAAAAAACTGACATTTTCTAGAAAATCTTTCACATTTTCTAATAAAATTGGAATCTTTTCAAACTAAACACAAATTTAAATTTAAAAACTCATTTTGAGACTAATCTCAGAAATTTTTGAGTTTGAAAAATAATTTTTAAAAAGAAATCAAGAAAGTTTTCAAGTTTGAAAAGTCAAAATTTAGCTTGGAAAAATGTCAAAATTTCTTTGTTGGAAATTTGTTTCAAAGGTTGAAAATTTTAAGCTTTTGATACTCAGAAATGTAAAAAAATATATATATTCTAGAACATTTCTGAAGTTTTTTTGGCCCCGCTCCCAAGCCCCTCCTTTTTTTCCTATTTGCAACGGCTCTGATGTGACAGTTGGGATTCTTTAGTCTGTTACTGCAGAATAAAACAGTAGAAAGAAGAAATATTCTGAAACATAAGGATTTCTCTGTGACAGAGATGTTTTTCCCCTGTGCCAGGCTGGCTCCTACCTGCCCCAGTCGTACCTGGTCCACGAGGAGATGATGGTGACGGAGCGTCTTGAGAACGTCGACCAGCTCGGGTATTTCATCTACAACCTCTGCCACGACAAAGAAACCTTCAAGCTGCAGCGCAGAGACACAATTCTGGGTGTGTAGCTTTTCCACACAACACAACAACACACACATACCAACAAAATACTGAACCATTTACCAGGTAAAAGAACTTTAAGCACATATGAATTCCACATCTTGAATGTTTTCAAACTTGACAACCATACATTTGACTGTATTCTTTTAGGATTTTGTGTCACGCGTAGCTGTTAAGTGGAAGGAAATTATAGTTTTTAACATGTTTTTGTCGTGGGAAAAAAAATCAGCACAGTGAACATCGTCGTCCTCAAGTGTCCAGTCGAGAGATCTGGGTCATGGCACCAGATTACTCATAACATTAAGAAAATATGAATGTATTGCCTCCGAATAACATTTCCCACCGCATTTTATAACATAAAAACAGAAAACATTTGTATCCAGCTGTTTTTAATTTCAAATTTTTTTTGTTTTCTTCTTGTCTTCTTTTCAAAATAGTTCAATCTCTTAGAGATTAGACAAATGGTATCCATGAACGACTATTTTTTTCGAGTCTTGCTGCTGTTTTTCAATTGACTAGGCCATTATAGCAAGAGACTGTACTTTGAGCAGAACTGTTCCTGGTGTGTTTTTTCTTGACCCCATTTGTATCCAAAGGGGTTGGATACAAACGGAGGTCACAGTTGTTTCTGTCTACAAAGTTTTTCCTTCCACTTAACATTACTTGTGCTGTTGAAATCCAAAGATCCATAGAAAACACATTAAAATTTATGTTTGAAAAATTATTAGATGTGGAGAAAATTGAAGGCCTTGGACTATGTTTCCAAGGCGACCGTGTTAACTTAGCGTAGGACCCAAAGTGCCGTTTACCCGACGTAACGAAGAACCTTTGTGCCGTCTCACAGGTATGCAGAAGCGCGAAGCTCTTAACTGCCACAAAATTCGTCACTTTGAGAACAAGTTTGTGGTGGAGACTTTGATCTGCGAGCCTTGAGACGCCTCGACCGCAACTCTTAAAGTCGCAGGCGCCGGCCGAGATTGAGTTTCTTCATCGTCACCTATCTGTTTTTCTGTTCTGCAATAAAATGTTTTGAGCAAGAGAGAGGAGTGAAATGTGAAGCTTTGTGGTAAATATCTACTGAATGTTAATTAAGATAAAAGCTTATTATTTTCTTTCTTTTTCTGCTTGGGAATCATCTAGGAAGCTATAATGCTTAGCCGAATATCCACGTATAAATTATTTTAATCAAAACGTCTGCGGAAAATAGCAGCAGTTTGCTTCTATAGATATGGGTACATCTGTTATTTGCAGTTCTTTCAGTTTAAATATGAAAACTTTGGGAGACATCCTTTGTACAACTGATTCTGGTTTTTAGAATCTCAAAAACCAGAATCAATTCTAGAGAGACTTTTTATTAATGTTTGAGGTAGTTAATAACATGCTGCACCAATTGTCTGGAATAGATTCTTAATGGGAGATTACAGAACCATACTTTTTTTTAAACTCTGAAAACGACAGGCAAAAAGCGGAAAGGGAAATCCAGAGGAGTAAGGGCTAGCAGGAAGCACACTTATGTTAAAGTCTTTTTCAAATGTTTTTTTTTCTAAAAGTTTGAGTTTTGATAACTTTTTTTGTTTTTCTTGTACTAATTTGTGTATATAAGCTCTTCAATGAATAAACAGACCAACTCAATAAACCAAAAAATGGATTAAAAACCCCCCAGTTGTCTGTGTTGTCTTTAATTTATTGTGATTGATTTAATGGTGGTTTAACTATATTTCTTCTCACTCAGCATCATGCTAAATGTTGTATGGATGCTGTCAGGGAACGGTCACAGGATCAGCTGTCACAGCTCATGTCATTTGATCACAGTGGAAATTCATTTGTGATTAAAGTCTCACCCACAGCCCCTAACACAGGAGGATCATGGGAAAAGAACCAGGAGTTAAGATGGACGGGTCACCTTGAAAGTACAGAGGAGGTTTTTCACATCACAGTTTGGGGGCGTCGCCACACTGAAGCATTACATTTACTCACCACTGTATTAGAAACTAGTTTTATTTTTATATTTATTTTTGATACTTTAATGTTATATTTACTCAAGGTAATCTTTTTTTGATATTGTAAATGTCATAACAAGCCACTCGTCATTTCTTTGTAGTCTAAAATAAGGTGAGCATATTTAGCTAGTTTTGTCAGAGTAATGGATAAAGAACCACAAACAGTTTCTGTCTTCTTACATTCAAAGTTGCATAGATTTTTTTTTTTTTTTTTGCACCTTTGGACGTTAAAAACAATCTTAATAACACAGTCCGTCTCGGAGGATTCATTTTAAAGAGCCTTTTACAGGAGCTGTACCTGACCTTGTGGAGGTCATGCAGTCCTGAGCTCCAGCAGGTTTTTATTCTGACCTGGATGTGACAACAGCAAAATGAGCTGCGAATGAATCTCCAAATCTCTACTTTTGTCCTGAGGATTTAAATAACACATCGGCTTTAAAGAGCAGGCGGACGAGAGACTCAGATTTCTGTCACTTCGGTGACGGCGTATCACGTATCTGGGTCGTATCAGTCTCCTTTTGAAAAAGAGGAAAACAATTGTTCTTAGTCGCCAAATTGTGACGTTTAAAGAGACATTCATTTCTAACCACTGAAATGTATATATTTTTATTATAAAAAGTGACATTTTAAGATTTTTAACAAATCTTGAAATTCACTGTCGTGAAGAGAATCATGAGTTTTCTACTCATAGTGAAAACAACTACAGCTCCCAGTGTCCTCTGCGGCACCTCCTTTAGCCTGCCGTACTGTGTTTTACCGACATTACTGTGACGTCTCGCGACTTTTCAACTTGTTGCTGTTTTTTTCCCTCTCAGCTATGTTACCTGTTACCTGTTAACTGCATCTGTGAAGTTACATACTGGTAAGTAAACTTATTTATTTAAAGGCATTAAAAAGGAAAGCTCTTCTTCCGGACGAGGAAAGTGTAGTCAACTTGCTAACTGTGTTGCCGTATCCATGGCAACGGACATGTTGAACTGAATAGGAAACTCAACTAAAACTTTTAGTGTGATATTTAACACACACATCTTGCCGCCCTTCTTTTTACTTTTCATGTGACATAAGAAAACGGTGTGTTTCACCCAGGTGTGACCTTAAAATAAAAACATCCACAGGTGCGTCTCTCTAATAATTAACGCAAATGTGTCTGTTAGCCTATCAGAAGTTTCCAAAGCCATGACATCAACATCCGGGCTTTCCCTCGTTCATTCTCTACGTAAACCTCTGGTTGTGAATATTAAGTAAATCTTTGATGTATTATTTCTATCAATATTGTGGGATTTAGGAGATATAAATAATTTTGGTTGGGCTCAGTCGGGTTTTTTTTTTTTAACTGACCCAAAACTAAGTGAACCTCGGTCTGATTTGACTGTAAACCGTGAGAAAAAACGTAAAAATGCTGCATCTAACGGTTTGTGCAGCTTGTTTCTGGCCCAGCTGACACCTGGCTGATTGTTCTGTGTTGTGTGCGTGGCAGCATTTCCAGGTGTTATGAATGACTATGAGGTTATCCGGCAGATCGGAGAAGGTGCGTTTGGCAGAGCCTTACTGGCCAGAGACAAGCGGGGAGATGGAGACAGGAACTGCGTGGTGAAGCAGATCAGCCTCAGGAAGGTACAGGAACCACCAGT
This sequence comes from Micropoecilia bifurca, assembly GCA_903067075.1. Classification (NCBI taxonomy): domain Eukaryota; kingdom Metazoa; phylum Chordata; class Actinopteri; order Cyprinodontiformes; family Poeciliidae; genus Micropoecilia; species Micropoecilia bifurca. The sequence goes on from CAEGAF010159814.1 coordinate 11,337, forward strand.
CTGCTGGGGGAACCACAAGTGGCTCATGTTTAAAGTGAACAACAATTTTATAACATCCAAAACATAAGAAAGATCAAAGTTACTGAATGAATTCTAATATCTACGTTACAATTAACAGACATTTCTCACAGATTTTACTATAACATAACATCTCTTACCAAATATCACTAATTTTATCAATATAATCATATTTTTGTTTGCCTGATTGTCTTTGGAGTTTGAACTAAAGCAAGAATTTCTTTCAGATGCATTAAAGGTGCAGTATTAGGTAAAATCAACCAGTTTGAGCTTTTTTGTCATTGTATGTTATTTTCTCATCAAAAACATACCTGGAGTTTTGCTTTAGTTCTTTTATAAATGTTTGAGAAATCCTTCAATGTCCCATGGCAACCATTCAGCTGGGATAAACATCTGGGTGAGCCTAGCCCCGCCTTCGAGACGCAGCTCCTCCTCGCAGCTGCAGTTTACAAACTACCGAACTGCCACCTCACAACGCTGTCCTCCTCACTCGGCTCCTTCAGACTAGCCAGCAGCAATTAGCAAACACCCAGTAGAACTGTGTATCTGCTGAGCTTACAAGAGCTACTTCTCAGTGGAGCGCTGCTCAAAACGTTGTTAAAGGGTTAATAGAGGAGCCATGTTGTGATGACTTCCTGAAGGTGTAATTACAAAAAGATCTGGAGTTTTTAAAGAGATTTCAAGACGTTAAATTACAAAGTCAAATTTCTTTTAAGTCATATTTGTTATCTATAGCAATTTTGTAACAGCTGATATTAACAGTTACTTGATTATGCTATGAATGCTGCCCCTTTATATGCATCAAAATGGGCAGAAAGTTTTCTCGTTCTTGGAACAAAATAGAAAAGTTACAAAATAGGAAGCGACTTTGTGTCCTCTAAACCTATGAAATATGTTGGAATCTAAAAAAATGTCTACTATATAATAAAATCCAACCAATTTAAAGAAATCTCTCTTATAGATTCATTCACTTAGGTCTGTCTGATTGACTGTGTGTTTGTTGTTCAGATGTCAGCGAAGGAGAAAGAAGCTTCTGAGAAAGAAGTGACTCTGCTGTCACAGATGAAACACCCAAACATCGTTTCTTTCATCACGACATTTCAAGGTGGGAGCAGATCGTCCTTCCAGAGCATTTTATAGGCCCACTGATCCACTATGCAGCCATACGTTTATCATATCTCTAGTAGATTTAGATGCTCGTTTCCTGTCCTGTCAGAAACAAACCACTTGTAAACCTTTTCTGTGTGCAGAGAAGGGCAGCCTGTACATAGTGATGGAGTACTGCGATGGCGGAGACCTGCTGAAGAAGATCAACATGCAGAGAGGAATTCCCTTCTCTGAGGCTCAGGTGTCTTCAATGACCTGAAGCTCAGCTGAAACCTGAGCCTGAATGTTGCCAAAGGCTGGGCTCCCTGTCAGACACAGAAGAATATAGTGAACTTTGTGTTTCTCAGATTGTGAACTGGTTCGTCCAGATCTGCCTGGGCCTGAAGCACATCCACGACCGGAAGATTCTTCACAGAGACATCAAATCTCAGGTGAAACATGCTGAAAAAAAAGACTTAAACTAAAGATTACTGAAACACTTTTTAAAAAAATACTTTGCATAACTATTTCTATATCAAACAAACAGGGGTTTTAGCTTTGTAGGGATATATTTCTGTGTTAGTCTAATGAACGTACGACCAAAAAAACATGTTTTTTTTATTGTATTTTAAAACTGCATCACTCACAGTAAGGTCAATAAAATGTTCAAATTAAATGTTCTTTAATTAACAAAAACAGTTCATTTTAGAGTAAATCAACTTCTGCTCTGTACACATGCAACATTTCATTATTTCCAAAGTCTCATCAAAGTTCCACTGTGGATTTTAAACTCGGCCTTTACCTACATGAGAACAATTTGTTTTTCCAGTGACTAAAACTGCAGCATCATGTTGTGGAAACATCTGAGTTGATGGACAAATTAAAGAAGAGGACTTGACATAACCTGATGACATCATTTCATATGTTGTTTTGCACACTCTGAACTTATTGTTCAATTTTACAATTGCTTAATTGCTTTTGATTAAAATTAATGGATCTCAAGGGGAATGTCTGATGTTACTGGAAAAACTCAGGGGGAGAAAAACAGATTTAGTTTTTGTGGTGTTTCGGAAAAGATCATTTGTGCAGCATTTATTGCTTTGTGTCTATAAACATCGTAAACTTCTTGTCTCTGGGGTTAAGCTCATTAATTAACAAGCATTATCATTACAGAGATCTTTAGTTGTACAGGAGAACCGTCCTGAGGTCAGTTCTGCTCTGAACAAAGACGGCTCTCTGTGCCAGCTGCTAGAATAACTCAGCAAGATGACAACACACTGCATTTCTGTTCACAGCCATCTCTCTGTTTCATCAGTCGTATCAGTTTACACACACACACAAATCTGTTTTCATTCCTGCTCTCCCTGTTGCCTAGAATATCTTCCTAACCAGTGGAGGGATGAAAGTAAAGCTGGGGGACTTTGGTATCGCAAGAATTTTGAATAAGTAAGTCAAGTGTGATCCTCACACACACGTACACACACACACACGACGCAGCTGCCTGTCAGCCAGTCCATCGTAAGTCATGGAGAAGCTCCAAACAACTGATTAGCATTCCTCAAACTGTCGACTCGGACAAGTAAACACTGGAGTGTAGAAATGGTAGCCGGCATTTGATTGCAACAGGAGATTCAATAGTATGATGAAGTGTGTGATTATTCTCTATACTGTGCAATATGTGGAAGGCAGAAAAAGAAGGTATTCTGTTTTGGTGTGACTGTCGTACTTCTACACGCTACAAGAAAAGGAACGATTTTGTAGATATGAATTATTAATTGGGACAATATAGCAAACCTTCATGCCAAACACTGGAAAAGCACAAATCTTACCAAGCATTTTTGGTCTAATTTCTAGTGCAAATATATTAGTACACTTGAAGTGAGATAAAACTAACTTAATTAGCTAAACAAAAGAGTCAATAGCTTTTTAATATTGATGTAAAATATACCTCTGAAAATATACATTACACCAGAGACCATGTCACACTTTACAGCCTAAAGAGGCATTTCTGCTCCCAGGCGTATTGAGGCGTAACTGAAGGTGGCTGATTGGTTTCTGTTTGCCCGTTTAGCACCCTGGAGATGGCCAGGACGTGTGTTGGGACGCCGTACTACCTGTCACCAGAGATCTGTGAGAGTCAGCCCTACAACAACAAAACGTAAGATTAAAAACAATAAAACAGGCAAAGAATAAAGAAAGTAAGTGAGAATTTAATCTACAGTCTTCAGAATTTGAACCTAATCTGCCTGGAAATAATAAAAAAAAACATGAATAACTTCAGTTGTCATGCAGGAGTCCAGAGGGGAATAACGGAAGGTTTTAAAAATGTGCAATTGAGGCTTGAATATAAATGCGCTTCATGGTCAATATAATACCGCAAACAGCAGTGAGAACCCAAAATCCCCAAACCTCCTCAAAACTGGCCACAGGATGAGTCCAGCCTTTTTTATGGAGGTCCTGGAGGAGAGGGTGGAGTCAACGGCCCGGGAACTGACAGTGATCAGCAGTGGAAACAGAAAGTGACCGGAGGTCTCCGTCTCTTTAGCTTAATGTCTCTGAGGTTCTCTGGGTTTTTTCTCCCGCTGTAACTCTGCCCTCACTGCTGTTCTCACTTTCTGTTTCTACCTTTGAGTGGCTCTACATGCTGCAGCCTGTCTGCCACTTTACTGCTGGTTCAAGAGAATTTACCAGCTGAGGGCCGACAAATGTTATTCCTGCTCTTTGCTGATATTCAGATTATTACAACCAGTGATTGATGGTTGTGATGATTGATGAAAAAACAATATATTTCCCAACACATTCGTATCACTTTTTATATGAAAGCCAACGCACCAGAAACACTTCTGTGGGGTTTCATCTGTGAAATAAAATTCCTTTCAATGAGGGCGGAGTTGTTTGAAATCAGTCCAAAGTTTCTGCTCACTTGCAGTAGAATTGGACATGGATGGAGTTTGGTGGACAGATGAGTTGTGGCCCTGACTGAGTGTGTCGCTTTTCATGTCTGTCTCTGCTGGACGATCATGTGGGAGAGCAACAATCAGCCGTGGTTGTGTAATGTTGGTGTGATGACCTAGTAGAGCTGCAATCCACCCAGAGGGGGTTTCATTCTGACAGCGAGTGCAGACACATACAGAGGAGCAACACTTTGTCTGTTCATGTCCAGATTGTCTTATCTAACTTATCAAACTGGGATAAACTGAATATCTTCAGCCTGTTCAGTCGACACAACGCTTATAAAATATTTCTACTTGACCCGGTTTTGAAGCTCCCTGGTTGAAGTTGGAGTTTTGATTGAATGTAGCAGCTGTTGTTATTTCATCTGCTGTTTTCTGTTCCCCTGTTTTGGTGAAGCTGAGGTCAAACTGACCTCCTCTTCTTTCTACTCGAGACTCTTATCAAAAACTTATCAGTGACATTTTGATGTAATTCTGAACCTCTTGAAGTGTTTACCTTCATCCTCTCCTCAAAACGCAAAAGTACAGTCATGATTTGACTCTGAGCCAGAAAAAACAAATACCTGAAGACATTTTTTTTTTTATTTAACTTTGTTTTTCCCCTCCAGGTTTATGACTTTAGCTAAAGGGTGTGAGATGATGATAAACTGCTTGCTTTTGTCCCGTTATGTATGATGTACTCAGTGGGTCGTCAACAGGGAGGATGTTTGTGAAATGGTGTCATTAAAACCAGGGAATTGATTGAGGTTGATAAATATTTGCTTTTGTTTGTGTTTTTGCTTCTGCAGAGATATCTGGTCTCTTGGTTGTGTCCTCTATGAACTCTGCAGCCTGAGGCATCCAGTAAGCTTTACCACTTCATAAACGCTAAGCTAACGCTGCCATCATCCATCCGTCTATTAAATTACAAAGTCAAATTTCTTTTAAGTCGTATAGCATTTTTATAACAACTTAATGTGGCATAATTACTCGACTGACTGGAACAAACATAATGCTGCCCCTTTAAAAATGCATTTACTACTGTTATTAAATTAACTGAACTTTAGCTTCTTTTTGCTCCTGTCTTATTTACTAATTGTGTTTCTCCACTAACAGTTCGAGGGCAACAGCCTGAGGCAGCTGGTCAGCAAAATCTGCACAGGCCACTTCGCACCTGTCCCCAGTCATTACTCCCATGACCTTCGTCTGCTGGTCACCCAGCTCTTCAAGGTCGGACACAGACTTGTCTCTTTTGTTGCAGCGTTTACGTAAAACGGCAAGAACAAGTGAAGTTACAGAGCAAACAAGAATCAGCTCTTGACATGAGAGTCAGTGGAGGTTGAAAGTGACTCATCACACAGAAGTGATAGTTTAGTTTGTAGTAAATAGTATTTATTTTTTGCTTTAGTACAGTACTTGTTTGTATAATTCTCTTTGGAAGTTGTTAGCTTCCAAGAATATTTTAGAACTTCAGCTTATTTTAGCAACGTTAAACATACAAGACTCTAGAACTTTAGTTGTGAAAAGTTTTGCCAATATTGTTTTTTGTTTTCTGTTCGAGATTTTTGAGTTTTCACAGTTTTTCCCGTTTCTTTTTCTAACTTAACGGAGGCGCACAGAGACAGAGAACATGGAGCCGATTTTATGACTTAAATAAAAGTCGGCACAATTTGCTGCCAGTTCAGGGATCAAAGAACCAGTGTTATGGGATTATAGTTGTTCTCTCTTGAAAGGCCTTTGGCAGCAGCAGGTCAGATTAAGTGATAATCACCAGGTGTAAATGACAGAATGTCACAAACTGTCTAAGCAGCTGTTCATTATCCTGAGCGTCTCGTGATTTTCTATTGTCCTCTGGAGACACGACTGTTAGAGACACACAGCTCTTAGTTTTATCATCTTAAATGTATTATTTTGTCAGAGGTTCTGATCAAGTTGTTGTCTCGTCTCTTACACAATAAACTGACTCATAACTTTTCAACATAATTTAATAGTTAAGTGGAATAGATATAGTGGGACATACTGGAAAACGTATCATATTTATAACATACGTTGTTTTTTTTTTGTTTTTTTTTCAGGTGAACCCTCGAGACCGTCCCTCAGTGAGCTCAGTCCTCCGGCGGCCATTTTTAGAAAAATACGTCTGTAAACATGTCGACGCTCAGGTAACGGCTCAGTTTGATCACTATAGCTTAAACCGTCATGTTAGTGAAATGATGTGCATCATAAATGGTAACATTGCTTAAAAAATGTACAAATAAGGGGAAAAAACACTTAAAAAAAGTAGTTTAAATGAAAACATAAATAGATTATATCAGTTTTTAGAGCACCAGTGCAAAGCGAAACTTTATTTTGTGACCAATATCAACTCAAAGTTGTCTGTAATTGTGAAGTAGAAGAAAAAACAAACATGGTTTTTAATTCTTTTATTATGTTTTTGCAAATAAAAATCTGTAAAGTGTGTTCATGTCCACTGACACTTTGTAGAGTCACTTTTCATTGCAGCTACAGCCGCAAGACTCTACCAACTTTCCATATCTACACTGATATCTCAGTTTTTCCTCCCATTCTTTCCCAAACCAAGCTGCAGCTCAGTCAGATGGGATGGAAAACATCTGTGTATATCATCTATCAAGTCTTCCCACAGATTGTCAGTTGGATTTTATTGTCGCATGATGGATTAAGCAGATCTACATGAGATGTCTAGAGCTTAGGATGTTGTTTTATAACTTCAAAATGTCATCCTTGATGTGTCTGCTGCATTCCTTGGTCTTTGTTATGCTGTTTGTTTTCTGATTTTCTATAAAAGGAAGAAGCTCTAATGCCTCTACAGAACATACCAACGAGTTACCACACTGTTTTGCTTCTCATGAAATCTGTCAAGTTCTTATTGGCTTTCGTAAATGATGATGTAAAATACGAGGTGTCGGTGCAGACATGTGTGCTTGTGGTTTTCGGTGTTTGCAGACGATGCAGGGGGAACTAAACCAAGCGGTTTCCCATCGAAACAGAGCAGCAGCTGCATCAGACGCTGCTAAAAAAAGAGCAGGAGCATCAAAACCAGCAGGTAACGCAGCACAAAGCGCTGAGTGAAAACTCATCGACTGTGTGTTTGTGTTTTTAACTGAGAGTTCATTGACCTCTGATAATGTCAGTGTTACTCTCCTTGACGGCTCTGGGATGGTTTTGGCAGCAATAGATCATTTTGGAAACATTCAGGATAATGTTTTTTTTTATAGCAAATTTTTTGAGGTTTGGAGCACAGAAATTTGCTTATTTTTTTCTTGAAAGTTTCTGAGATGAATCTCAAAATTTCTAAGTTTTATGGTGGGAATTCACTCTTCTTTTTTCGATCTATAGTGACCCTGATACACTGCGATGGAAAACTCAATAGCTTTTATTCCTCCAGCAAACAGTACAAATAACAATAGAGCTAAACATTTTGTTCTCCGCTGACGTCCAGAGAAGCTGCAGAAGGCGCGAGCGGCAGGGAGGCCAGGGGCAGCAGGCAGGAAACCGGCTGCTAAACTGGACCACAGAGCGCCGTTCAGAGTGACCACTGCTCCCTACAAGGTGGGTCTGAAGCAGCATCAGTCTCTCTGTTTGAGCCGGGATTTTTGTGTTTCTGTTGGTTTAACCTTGTATTTATGTGCCTTTGCAGCCTCTTCATCAAAAAGCAGCCAAACCAGCTGCAGACGGAACGTTTGCAGTTATTCAGAAGTTGGTATTAAAAAACCTCCTCAAAACCTGCTGCATTTCCGAAAACCATATAAATGCGCAAATTTAACTTGTGAAAATAAATGTGTTTAATTGTGAAAAAAAATCTAAATTTTCAGTCATATTGAAACAGATGTATTTTAATACATCTATTAGGTAAGGTAAGGTAATTTTATTTATATAGCACATTTTCAGCAACAAGGCAATTCAAAGTGATAATGAGAAAATCTTTTCTCATTATCACTTGTAAGTTTTTGCATCTGTTAAAACTTACCATGATTTTTAATGACTTATCATGTGGGCAGGTTTATTCAGGTGCGATTTTAATCACATTTTTGATTTAACGGAAACACTTCAATTGCAAAATTGTCCCCCACCCCACCCCGAGTGGAATATCAAAAACATTTGTAACAGAAACGCAGCTACTGATTAAACTTTGCTCGTGTTAGTTATGTAAATTGTTAGTGAATGTTTATTGCCTAATAGTCTGACCACGGTTCACCTCTAAGAAGTTTGTGAAACTGAAAGAATATTTTCATATACGATGGGAATATCAGGACCATAGCAGATAGAAAATAGGAGTACATTTCTGTCAAAAACTCATTTTTAATTTGATCTAAGAAATATATTAGGGAAATACTTAAAAAGTTGAAAATCTGAAAAAATAAAATTCTGAAAAATAAATTCTAGAAAATTTCTGAGATTTATCTAAAAATTGCTGAGCTTTTTCTAGCAAATTTTTACTTTTTAAACTCTGAAATTTCCAAGTTTTTTCTAGAAAATTTCAGGTATCAATCTTAAAAAAATAAAGTTTTTTGTTGGAAATGTACTCCTTTTTTATCTACCTTCATAGATGTATCGGTGTAGGACGTTATATTTTTAAAAAGTTTTGTTTGAAAAGTGGTAAAGATTAAAAACTGCTCTGAGAAGAGAGTGGTTCATGTCACAATCCAGTCATTTTTTTTAGCCTTCTGAAATGAATATGTTGTTATGTTATGAGTTCTAGCTACAGGCTGGATGGGAGGCAGCCTGACATCCATTACCTGCACTATTACGCCCAGCTGGATGCCATCCAGAGGAGGAATCAGGACGTTCCTGCTGCTGCTGCTGCGCCACCTTCAGCGCCTGATCCTGCGGCTCTGGAGCGAGACCTGGATGTGAACCTGCTGTACTGGGAACAAGTCGCTCCACTTGAGGAGCCATACCAGCTGTGGGTGGCACAGACAAGCAGCACATTTCCATAAAAGATCAACATAAATATGCAATCTGTTTTTACAACTTCCTGTTAAGAAACTGATTCGTCTGAAGTAATATTTACATCAAATCTAGATTTGCTTCAACTTTAATTAGCCACAATTTTATGCCTAGCCGGAATAAATTGCTTCCAAACTTTCCCACTGCTTATGGAAAGTGTCAGTGAGTTTTATCTTGTTCCATTGCCACGGCGACACATGTTCACCTTCACCTGTTGTGTCTGTCAGTGTGGCTGCAGCTCGTAACGAGTACCTGCAGAGGAAATACGAGGCCAACCTGTACAAACTGAGGGCAGAGAAACAGCTGGTAAGATCAAACTCCATACCATCAAGTTGGATTAAACCCGAGTTTGTTTGTTCTGATAACGTTTCTGATCTTTACATTTTGGATAAAATGTACAACTACCTTCAGGAAGCACAGTGAATACAAATATTAGGCCATGATTTATTTTAATGGAGAGATTTAGAAGCAGAGCTGAATGTGGTTTAAAACAAAGACATATATCCATATGCATAAATATGGATATATGCCGATAATTTATAGAGATAAATTATCGACATATTTTATAGAGATATAAATATGAAATATCTCCAAACGTCATGAATATGAAGTATGTGTGTCATATTTGATGTATGTATAATGCATATTTATTGTGATTAAAGGCTTAAAATGTACAATGTGCTACTACATTAGGATAGATTAGGTTACTTTTGCCATGACAACATCCTCTAATTTTTATTTCCATATTTTAATTAGTGCCTAAACATCTAGGGCTGAACATTCAGTTCTCTAAATACAGCTTATGACTGCCCCCAAGGGGTCAAATAATTATTAGCTGAAATAATCTAGAAGTGGGTCTCAATTTCAAGCTCTTGCAATGCCGATGTGAGTGAATCTTCAGTTCAGTTTGTGGAGTTTAAAATACGAAAGTTAGTGAATATTAGAAATAGTTCTGGGTATGAAAATGTTATTTGGCCACAGAAAGAGAAAACAATAGAGCAGAACAGAATATTTGTTATTATAGAAGTACATGGAAAACCTGCAAAACTGATCAAGAACTGAACTGTTTGGTTTAGAACATGATTTTAACTGATAGTACTGAAGAATCTAGATGTATAATAAGCCGTTATTATATCATCATTAAAATCAATGCAAAACTGGCATCATTAAGTCAAAATCTACAATCGTAAGTAGAAAAGGGAGAAATATTGTCAACTTCAGGCTTATTTAAATACTATTTACTGAATCTAAAGGACTTTTCTCAGTTGTTTTCTTGTCTTGGTGACTTTTGTTGTCTCCAGGGTCTGCGGCCGTGTTCAGCTGAGAGTAACGGGAAACCAGGCGGTCAGGAGCAGGACGCTGGACTACATGACAACCAACACTTTCCTCTGCACAGAAAATATGACGAACAGCAGGTGGGACACCAAACAGACAACTGCATTAACTAAAATTAATGTGTAAAATAATTAAAAAATAAGGTTGTACAAATGTCCAAAATGAAATGTGTGTGTAGGAGTATCTGCGTCAGCTGGATCTCATCAGGCAGCAGTATCATCAGGAGGTGAGACAGATGAGACAGAGAGCTGAATCAGAGGTATGCAAATTGGATTATATTTATATATCTGATGCATTTATATGAAGTTTGTGTAATATATGCAGACATATCCAATAAATTAATGTCTTCCAATTTGTCAGATTAAAGACACCTTTTAAAAAATTGCTTTTTTGCAGATAAACATACTTTTCTTGTCTTTTTTCACTAAGCCCAAGCTCGATTTCTTTCATTTTTTTCATATTAAAAATATTTTTGTTGATCTTGTCATGTTTTAGCTGCAAGTAGAACATAATTATACCAATAATCAAGACTTTAGAACATCATTCTGAGTGGAATTGATGGTTCACTTAATGATGGAGTCAGAATTTCTAACATATGTTCAGATACTAGATGTTAGTCATATTTAATAATACAGTAGCAGAATAGTTGAAGGGTTTTTCAGATACCAGAATAAATCCAGATAATACTTTGTTCAAACCTGCTTTGCTAAATGGGTTGTTTGTGGTTCAGAAAGTAAGCAATGTGAGCTTTTTCAGGCGCCTAACACCCGGTTCTGTCACACAGTCTGTGCTCAGCATGTGAACCACATGGGGAAGAAGGTTTGGGTTTGGCTGCATGTTTGATGCAGCAGCTGCGTACGACGAAGCTGCATCCCAAAAGGCACCTAAAGTTTTATCTGTAACAGACGCCATAGCAGCAGCTTCATACATGTGTTTGTACTCATCAGCCACAAGAGAAACGGAGAACCTTTGTGGTGAATAACGCACGAAACCCGAAGCTCGCCTCGGATACTGAGGAAGAGAAAGGAAAACCTGCTCAGGTACGAAGAACCACAGGAAAACAGAAACACACTTCAGGAAACAAAGGAGAGAAAACACTTCGAGAGTGTAGCGTTGAAGTCAGTTTGATATTTACATGACCTGAGCTCAGAAATCAGAGGATCAAACTTGTGCAAAATATTCTAAGACTATTAATTATTTTTGGAAAAATTAAAGCCAAATATTTTCATACACCAAGTAAAAAGACACTCTCTCAAATTAAATCAGACCAAACTTTTCTTGTTTTAGCTTAGGGTTACAAAAATTATGACTATTTGCTAAATGCTACAAAACTTAGTAAAACTTCAAATGTTTTCATCCATTTGTATCAGTAGCTGATGAATGACTTAACTTAGCAGTTTGCACATAAAATACACCCAAAAAACACACCAAAGTTTGTGGTTGTATTATCAGACGGGGGGGAAAAAGAGTTGACGATTTGAAATGGTTTTAAAAAAAACAAAAAAAGAGAGCAGCTTCACTTTAAAAAAATTGAGTTAATTTGTTACATGTAGTCGAATTAAGTTAGCCAAACTTACTTTATTTATGTTTAGCATGTAATAAATGTAATGTCTTTACTGCCATAAACTTAATTTGATTACTTTAACTCATTTTTTTCAAGTTAACTCGCCCGTCTTTCAGTGTTTGTAATGTTTCACCTCAGCTTTTAGACCTTTACACTGTGATGAGACGTGTTGCATCTTTGTTGTTGAATGAGCATCTTCTGTTCTTTTGGTTTGAAGCTCCAGCTGTTCATAAGGAAACTTGGTCAAATCTTACATGTTTGTCATTAAGTCACTCAGGTTACACAGAGTTTTTCCTTCCTGCTGCAGGACATGGATGCAGTTCTGAGGCAGATCAGAGAAGAAGATGAGGGACTTTCTCAGAAAAATCCCAAAGATAGGGTGAGGTTCTGCCTGCTGATCCTAAAAGATCTAATTTTGATTCAAATACTTAAACACAACATGGAACAGCAGCTGAAAAGCTCAGCTGGTGTATAAAGAGAATATTTCAAACATTTTCAAAAGTCATTCCTTGTCACTCAGTAGAGATATTTGAGTAAAAAATTAAATGAGACTGTTTGAAAATGATGAACAGCATTTAAATCTTTTGGCACCTGCAGAAGGGAATCATGTTTGAAATCCGGCTGGATGAAGAAGTAAAAGAAGAAGAAACAAAGGAGGAGAGGAAAAACGAAGAGAAGCAGGTAGAAGAACTGAAACAGTCATTTTCACTACATGTCTTCAGTTTTCTTCCTCTCCTCTCACCAAACAGGAAGTGGACCCTCTCAATCATACGCTAAGCTTCCAGGAAGGGGAGGAGCTAAAGCTCAAAGACTGGTCAAAGGAGAGGAAGGGGTGGAGCCAAAGGACCCCTCAGACTCTGCTGGTCGCCCTGGCCAACATGGCTGTCAGCTCTGCGTACAGCACAGCGGCTGAGCCTTCAGAAGGTGCAGCTCGCACAACGACTGACGTATCCCATGTGATTTTAAAGCTCCTCATGTCTGACGCATGTTTGGCCCCCAGCAGGTCGCAGCCAGTGGACCAGCTGCCCCCCCAGGACCCCCAGGACCCCCAGCCCCCTGCTGGACGCTGTGGCTCAGGCCAAACTCACACCAGGTCTGGACACAGGTCAGGCCAAAACACCAGCAGGCAGGAAACTGAAGAGATTCACTGAACGTTGAACACTGATCTGTTCGTCCTCTATGAAGCTTTAGACGCTACGGAGGGAGAGGAGGAGAAGGGAAGACGAGAGGAAGAGGAGAAGGGAAGACGAGAGGAAGAGGAGAAGGGAAGACGAGAGGAAGAGGAGAAGAGAAGACAGGAGGAAGAGGAGAAGGGAAGACAAGAGGAAGAGAAGGGAAGATGGGAGGAAGAGGAGAAGGGAAGACAGGAGGAAGAGGAGAAGAGAAGACAGGAGGAAGAGGAGAAGGGAAGACAAGAGGAAGAGAAGGGAAGATGGGAGGAAGAGGAGAAGGGAAGACAGGAGGAAGAGGAGAAGAGAAGACAGGAGGAAGAGGAGAAGGGAAGACAAGAGGAAGAGAAGGGAAGACGGGATGAAGAGGAGAAGGGAAGACAGGAGGAAGAGGACTCTGATATAGAGATGGATGAAGAGCATCTGGAGTCGAGGTCTGATGATGATGACGACACGTGAGTTCAGACTTTAACTTCACTATGAACCCAGTATGGTACAATCCACATATTTGTTTTAAAAGAGACAGCAAATACAAATTAAAGGTCACCTTAAGGATGAACAATAAACATGTTACATTTTTTGCAAAAAAACTGATGAGATTTCAGTTAATCAGAATGAGCAGTTTTAGGTCTCTGTCTCTTTAAATCCAAATGAGCTGCTGCTGGCCCCGCCCCCCAGATCCACGTTTACGCTCACTGCAAACAGACTCGCAACTACACAGCCGTACATCTTTGAAAAGTATTAGTAGAGTGTCGTGCTCAATCAACAAAATGCACACAGCATTTTCATAACAACTGAAGTTAACATAGTTACTTGATGCTATAAAATGTTGCTGTGTGCCTGAAAAATGAATTCTGAATCTTTTAAATATAACAAAGGGAAGGTAAAGACTGATGTCCTGTTTTTCTTCAGGAACTTTGAGGAGTCGGAGGACGAGCTGAGAGACTCGGTGATGGACTCCATGAGGAACCTTTACGTCATGGAGGAGTGGAGCCCTGGAGAAAACACGCTGGAGCAGGATGATGAAGAGGAGAGGAAGGACAGAGCAGCAGACGGCTCTTCAGACCATCAAGCTCAAGCAGAGGTCAGCGATTCAGAGTGTGACGACTCGCCAACTTGGTGTTTCTAGTAAATCTGAAGGGTCCCAGACAGACAAGAGCATCAGGCTGAAATGACTGAGTGGTTTGTTAACAGATGGATTATTGTGAATGAACTGCCCTAAAATGTGTGAAAGAGGTGAAAGTTTTCACTCTGAAGTTTACATATGGAGGGTTGAGTGAGCAGCAGTTCACACTGGTATGACTCATAAAGCCTTGGCTACATATTCATGTCTAACATCTGGACTAAAATAGTTGGCAAGCCTGATTTTAAGTGCACAGTAATATAAATGTAGTTTTAAGAATGTTAAATATCTTTATTTACTAAAAAAAATAAATTAATTTAAAAAAAAAAGTGGCCTAATGTCATTTAGTTTTCCAACATCACATCTCATACCAAACACAAAGAGAGACACTGGATGTAACCATGATTGTCAGTCAGATTGTGAAATATAGGTCTAGATTTCATGTACAGCACTTTTCAAATGATTTTTGACAACAAATATTGTTTGAGAGAAAATCAATGGTCACCTTTCAGAGGAATCAATTTTACAACTTTTCACTTGTTTGGACTTTTACGTCAAACCTGTTGAATTCATTTCTGTGTTCAAAGTTGATGTAAAACAGTTTACTCGTTATTCTAAGGCAACCAGCAGAAAACCAAAGGAAAATATTATCATCATTTAGGTACAAATGCTAACATTCTCCAGTTCTGACCAGCACTGTTCCTTTGCATTCCTGTCTCTTCCAGCAGTAACGTCTCTGCAGGACTTTATGCTAGTAATTTGTGCTAAGGTTAAGCAAAACCTACCAGCAGCGAATAGAAGCAGCCAAAAGTCTCTCTTTTATTCACATAATCAGTTTGCATTTACTTCTCATGGTTCAGTTGCACTGAAGTAATTTAGCCATTTTTCCTAGAAGATAACTTGTCACTAACTCTACAAAAGCAGCAGTAGATCATTTGTTGTTTATTTTGCTCAGACACTAAGAAAAAACAAGGCTGTACTGAAGTTAATTACTGGGATCATTTCAGAGAGTAAACACCTGGTCAAACTTTAATGGTCCGACTGTTTACCGCCTGCTTGGCTTGTTTAATCAAGCTATATCTGCCCTGTTGTTCACCTGTTTATTTTCTGAAATCACTTTTCCTGCAAAGTAAGAGTGTGCAGTTTACCATTTCATATGCATAACACCAGTAACTATGATGTATTTAGCTTCAATGTATATTATACTTCTGAATGTACTTTGAGTCTCTTACCACAAGGGGGCAGCAAACAAGAGATTATCAGCTGCATCTTTTACTTTTCTTTTATTGTTTATTATTCAAGTGTAATTTCCATTTCTCCAAGAATCTAAACATTCTCTATACACAGACTTAAACAGCATCCATGCCTCTTTAAATGAGGGTTTGTAATATATATCTTTAATTATATTATCATGCCCATGAAAAACAGGAATGCAAGAGGAGAGCAACATTCAGACAAGGTAGATTTGGCCGTCACCTCAGATAAACCTTCATATTAAATATAACTACAGAGATTACATGAAGCAGCAAAGAGAGAAAGCCTCTTAACTTAACCTCTAACAGAAAAATCTGATTTAAATAACCCATTTCATTCATTAGAAGTCAGAAAAAATAATTCTCTTCAAAATCATGTCAGCGCTGACAGTATAACCCACAACAAAACTCAAGAAAATCTCCGTTTTGCAGTTCCTATAATTCTCCCCAGATTAGTTGACAGTGAGTCTAATCTAAGTCCAGCTTAGTAAAAACAGAAACACTGGAAGCAAAGGGGAAACTAAACGCCTCGTTGCATAAACCAAGTCTGATTGACCCACATCCTGAAGGCAGGACATGTGAGAACCAGATGATGGACAAATCAAACAACCGCAAAAACTTTAACTCATCTCTGAGTCAAATATCAAGATGACCCTATTTAAATCTGACCATAAACATTTATCAGTTTCAACTACAGAGAGTTTCCTGTAACCTGGATTATCTTTCAATCAGTTCAGGAAACGCACATCCACATCTTGAGCCTGGAACACGGCGTCATTCATACGACCCAAAGCCATTTTTACATATCAGTAACAGTAGCTGGGAATGTTCAGGTTTTTTCTCCTCAGTCTGTACAGAGCAGAGATTTTTATCTGGTTGTAAATCTGGAAATCAAGCAGAGAAATTTGACTAATGTAGAAATTTCTTATTTCCTGGTAAGTAAGCTAATAAACGAGACACTGTGTCGCGCTTTAACTGTTAGCTTAGCTTGTTTTAAACGGAATGAGATCACTCCCCATATCACTAATATCACTGATTCCTCTCCTGAGCTGCTTCTTCTGTTTTCGGATTCCAGCCTGCTAGCTTTCTGCCCAGACGGCCGTCTCTAGTCCCAGTTGGACACCACGTCTCCTTCGCTCGTCCTCACCGCACCAGCTGATTCATCAGAGTCTCCGTGGCGGCGAGGAAACAAGCTTCGAACTCCTGGTCTGAGAACCGTCCCACGGATTCCCGCGCTGCGCGTTTTATCTCCAGCTTAGCCGAAGGCGTCAGCGCCAGGATGATCTCCATGGCCGCGGCGTAGCTGTCCTCGCTGTCCGCCAGGAAGCCCGTCTGCCTGCCCTCGTGCGGCACCACGATGTCCAGCTTCGGGCCGCCTGACTTGTGGGCGAGGACGATGGTTCCCGCGGCCATGCACTCCACCACGCCTGGAACGACAGAGACAGGACGGACGTCCAGCAAACCAGGCTTACCCTTCAAAATAACAGCATGAAATTATTTAAAGACGGACATCAGGGTTTCTGCAGGTTTCACCAACTCTAATGTGAGACTTAAGACCATCAAGAATGGAACTTAAGACCTTTAGCAAACATCGTCCAGCCAACCGGGGATAAACTTGCATTAACCAAGGATAGAGGAAATCAAGTTAGCTTGCTAGCAAGTGTATTTTAGCAGCTAGTTAGCAGGAGCCTCAATCGTCTGGAGTTACAGAACACAATAAAGATGTGTCTGCTTTTGACTGACAGAAAAGTCCTGCAAATACACAGAGTATATGAGACTAACTCATTCAGCCAAGACAGAATTTAAGAGTTGTGATACTTAAATAAGTTGGCTTTAAAATAAAAAGGAATTTCAAGGCCTTAATTTTAGGTACATGAATTTAAGAGTTTTTAAAGATGACAACCTGAGAAACATGTAACTCATGAAAACAAATATGACGTAGGTATCATCCAAGTGAGGTAATTGAGATTTCTTCTGCTTTTTATGCATTTTGCTTTAGAATCTTTACTTCCTCATTATTACTTCAAAATAAAATGCTGACATGGAGAATCTATGAAAATTCAGATAAACAGCTTCCCGTTTTTATTTTTTTACCTTGCGCAAGTAAAATCAGATTAGATAATCTGAATGATTAATAAAATTGTGATGAATTGATTATTGAAATAATTGTCAAATAATGTATTAATGAATTCATCATTAACTGGAGAATACAGACTCAAAGAGCAGGAACTATTACTGAATATCTCTTATTTAGACATTTTTGCTACCAATCGGTTCATGTAAACGATAATCACCAGATCATCCCTCCAACCTCTCCGGTCTTTAGACGTGTGTTAAACACTTATTCCCCCCCTTGGTAACCAGACACGGCCGTGTCTGGCGTTCTCACCGATGCCGAAGTGTTCGTTCCACATGGTGTGCAGCCCGATGGTGGCGCTGACCAGCTCCCTCTTCAGCTCGTCGAAGGGAACGTTGAGCTTGAAGTCGACGCGGTCGGAGACGCCGAGCTCCTGACAGAGGCCCCGCAGCATCAGCACCCGGTCCTCGTCCTCCCGGTTCCTGCAGCCGCCAATCAGCACCAGCCGCAGCGCCTCCCGGCCCCCGGGCCTGTCCCCCTTCCTGTCCAGCAGCTTGGCAAACGCTCTGATTTGCAGCAGGTGGTCCTTCTCCGGCCGGAACTGACCCACGGACACGATGGAGTGGCACTTGGTGTCTCCTTCCGCCCCTCCTCTCCCGTCCTCTTCGCCCCCCAGCTCCTCCCATCCCTCCTCCAGCTCGTCTTCGTCCTCCTGCCCCTCCAGCGGGACGTCCAGGAAGGCCCTGACGTCGCACGGCGGGTAAACCACGCTGGTGCGGCCGGGGCAGCGCCACAGGGCCAGGATGTGCCCCAGCGTCCAGGTGGAGTTCACCATGACGACGTCGCTGCAGGAGCCGGCCAGGCCGTACAGCAGAGCGAAGACGCAGTAGTACAGAACCTTCACGGCGCTCAGGACCGGGTTTCTGGAGATGAAGTCGGCGTTGTTGAACCTGAGGTTAAAGGTTTGGGGGAAAATATGTTACAGTTTCTGCTCAGAATCAGAGAATGTTTCATTAAAGGGGCAGTACGCTGTGTTTTCAGCCACATGGAATCATTTTAAAGCAGAATCAAGTAACTGTGTTACCTTCTTATGTATAAAATATGACTTAAAAGAAATGTGACTCTAATTTAATGCCTCTGTCGCTTTAAGAAGCTCCTGCTCTTTCTAAACTGAAGGAGCTAAAATCAAGACCATGATTTCTTTTGTCTTAAAAGAAACTTGAAATTTTAAAAATGGTAAATTAAAAAAAAACTGACAGCAAGATTGGAAATGTTACTTTTGACATTTTCTGCTCTACTTCTTCCATGAGAGCATTGATAAATATAATACATTTGAAAATATGTCTAAATACAATTACTGTGAGCAGCTTATCATTTTTTAACATTCTGTTTCAAAGGAATGTTTTTCAAGAACAATCTGTAGTTTTATGACTGATGTGTCTGTCATTCATTCACACCCAGAGTTTTCTTGAAAATAAGCAATAAAAAGTTTTTTAGGAGGAGTTTTGTCACGCAGGCAGAGCTACATCCACCGTGGCAGCTGAATGGTTGCTACGGGAGATCAAAGGATTTCCCAAACATTCATGAAGGAATCAAAGCAAAGCATCACTCCAGGTGTGTTTTTGATGAGGGAACAACAGTAAGATGTGAATGTGAATCTGAGCGGTGATCTTTACCTGGGGTTCCTCTCTCTGACCACAGACAGCATGTCGGTGCTCACGGTGGGATAGTGGACGTAACTGGCCACCATGCAGCCTCCCAAGTAGCGGAAGATGGGAAGCGTAAAGGCGTAGCCCATGGAGTCGATGTACAGGTCAGGAACAAAAGCTGTGAGAGCTTCCCACCCTAAAACACGCACACACACACACTTCTCTGTTAGCTGCTTTATCTTACCAAGAAGAAAAAACACCCAAAGATCCAGAGAGGCTTGTAGAAGCACAGATTACTAGTCAATTGACCATAACTGAGCCGTGGATCTTTGTACCTTTTCTAAACTCTTAACACTCGGCGTGTTTTATGTCCATGTCTTACCGAGGAACATGGAGCCCAGGCTCTGTCCCAGCAGGGTGAAGTGAGGGTAGGAAGCGGCTTCCACCAGGCCGCGGTGACGCAGGAAGATGAAGGTGACGGGTCGGGGTAGAGTTATGTTGAAACGCTGCCGCGCCCCGTCCAGGACCTGCTCACCAGTCACTCCTTTATCCCCCGTGTACACCACAAAGGAGACACTGGGGTATCTGGAATAATGGGGAGGCAAAGGCTGCCATAAGTCCTTCATTTTTAGGTTTTCAAATATTAAAAAACAAGGAAGATGAAGGAAGACAGCAGACGGGTCAGAGAGACGGTTCTGGAGAAGTTTAAAGCTGAGTTATCTTATCAGAGATCTGTTCAATCCATCGTCTAAATAAGTTAATATGGAACAACCACAAACTAACAAGCATCAGAATCAGTTACAAGGGTAACTTTTATGGAAGAAAACCTTTGAGGAAAAAAAGACCATCAGCAAACGCCTGAAGGAAATCGCTCTGATAAAAATGAGATCATAATGAAATGTTCTGACTCTATGGAGGTTTGGGTGGGTAATTATCGTATCGCTTATCAGTTAACGTGATACATTTTTTATAAGAATTTATTATGATAAATTCCAATTAATGATATTTAAAACAAATCAAAACTGTCCATACTGTCGAGATTGTTAATTTTACTATATTTTCCACTGTTCAATGAGAGCATCAATGCATAACAATAAATCTGGCAATATGATTAAATGCAGTGACTGTGGTTTAGTGATACAGATTTAATTTCTCACTAGTTTCCTAAAGAAACACATTACAAATAGGAATGTTTTCTAAGCAGCATTTGTGTTTCCCTATATATATATTACACACAGATACCTAAAAAATAAGTAATCTCATCACTTTTGTCGTGATCACAAAAGTACCGTAAAATATCAGGATAAATTTTAAGTCTCCTATATGAAGAGGTTGTTAACTGGACATTACTGAGGTCTAAAACGGATTATTACACTGTGTCCCAGAGAGCCACGTCACAGGCGGGTCACTGAGACCTGACGCTTGTTTGCTCTCATCTCCAGCTGTGTAAACAACTAAACCTTTTCTTCTCAAAGGTTTCCTGCTTCTCTAGTTGCCTCTTATTGAACAGCAGACAAACCGGCACCGGGACTCGAACCCGGGACACCAGCCGCCTCTGAACCCGCAGAAACCTCTAGATGAGTGGATGAGGTTGCGCCGGGTTACCGGTTCATCAGGGCCCTCAGGCAGCACCACAGCACCCGCTCCCCGCCTCCTCCCGCGCTGCAGTACGGGTGGAAGAAGCCCACCGCCGGGCCGCCGCCCTGGGCGCGGCGGGCCCCGCGGCGGCCCCGCAGCCAGACGCGGAGCCCCAGCAGCGCCAGGAGCAGCAGGAGGCTGAGGGCCAGGCTGACGTAGAGGCAGGGCGTCAGCAGGGACCACAGCAACCTGCAGGGACGCAGAGCAGGGCGGAAGTTACGCGGTAGCTGCTACATGCTAGGCTAATGCTAGCGCTGTCCCCTCACAGTGTAAGCAGAACATTAATGCTTTTCTCTGACAGTTTCTCTATATTACGCTGTATTTTGGGTAAAAACGGAGCCTGTGTACCTCATCAGGTCGCAGAAGCACAGAGAGAAGTGGTGGTGATGATCGTGTCCTGCCATTTTGTCAACACGGCCTCCGACGTGACGCCGCCTGTCAGCTGACCCAGCCTCCGCGCTCTGATTGGCTCAGCGGTGTGTTTACCTGCACGTCATCCACATGTGATCCACTGCTTCTGCCCGCCGAGGGAAGCGAGCTGTGGTTCAGTTTTATGTACGTCACCGCATTTAATTAGTTCAGAAGAAAAAGACTGAAAGAAAAAAAAATAAAATCACATTTGACCTCTTTGAAAATGTCGCGATCTAGAAATGACGTGACGAAAAAAAGGAATCTCGGTCCTTGGTGCATTTCTTAACGTGAACAAGTGGGTCATCCAGGAAGCGGCCTATCAGAGTGTTCTGAGCTTAT
The DNA here is from genome assembly GCA_903067075.1 of Micropoecilia bifurca. NCBI lineage: Eukaryota > Metazoa > Chordata > Actinopteri > Cyprinodontiformes > Poeciliidae > Micropoecilia > Micropoecilia bifurca. The sequence continues at coordinate 32,900 of CAEGAF010159814.1, forward strand.
GACGTCATTAAAACAGTCAATTATATTCCAGAGAGACATTAAACGTCTCTACTCATATCAAAGTGTCTTCAGGGTGGTTGTGGCTGGTGGCCAAGAAGGGTCACCAGTAGCAGTCAGTTTTGCAACCCATCTGAAGGGGCCTCTGACATTCATGCGGTCAGGAGATGTTAGAGTTGGTCCATATGACTGTATCTGAAAAGTGAATTGAAATTAGCACTAATAACACCTGAAACTCCAAGGATTACATATTATAACTTGCCAAAACTGAATGTTGTGCAACGGAACCATTGACATTTCATCAGCTAATGGAACTACAACTTTTTCAATTAATATTAAGAAATTATTAACTTAAAACAAGCTCCTATATTTTGCTGAAAAGTTACTTGTTAGTTAAAAGTTTCTTATTTCACATGTACTAATCAAACAACATAGGCCAAAAATACTTGGTAAAATTTGTATTTTTACAGTGAACATGGCGAATTTACTATTTTCTAGTTTTGTTCAAGTTTTACTCAGAAAATTACACACCAGTGTACAATACAGAAACATAACACACTGCAATCACAAATACCTATTTGGCTTTTTTGACCTAAAGGGGAAAAAAATCACTGGCAGTTTTTCAGTTCCCATGGTAACAATCATGTCTTTATTCATCTATTCACCAATAGATGACACAAACTCACACTTCCTTCCCTAGATCTGCCCAGTTGTACGTAATTCATCTGAAGTTTCATCTAACTATTCTTTGTTTCTGTTCACCATTTTCTTTCTTTTTTTAATTATAATTCGTTTTATAATTAAAACGTAATTCACACCGTTGCTTTTTCAGATTTTTGTACAGATGCCATCTGTTTAGACGGGACAACATTTTATTTCCATAGAACTGAAATAAAATATTTGGTGATGATTCACCAGCCAGATGCCAAACCCATGTGGCATCAAGAAAATAAAATACTAGTATTTCTCAAAAAATGTAAATATTGTATGCAGTATAGGATGATTTTGCTTTGTGTTTTTGAATAACTTATTCACATGTGATTTTAACTACATTTCTTATTCAATGCAAACTCTGCAATTGAGACTTTAGCAAAATATTGACAAGGTTTTGTGCACATTTGTTATGGAAATAATGCAGAATGATTTATTAGAAAAAAAGAAAAACAATAAATCGTGCTAATGAAAATGATCGAGTTCATTTTAATTTATCACGGATTCTTTGATTTCTTGCGACAGGCCAACCCGTTCTTTTTACACAACGTTCTACTTTTCAGACCAGGACCAGCAGTGAGGTGTTGTCACCAGAGCCCCACCAAACCGACTGCGGAGGTCACCTGAACTCAAGCCCGCGCGCATTGCCATATAAAGACAAAAGCTCTTTGATTCCTGTTTCTAAAGTGCCACATGTCACTTCCTTCCTCGTAGATTTGAATAGATGAGCCGAGGCCCCTTCAGACCGAGCCGATTCAGAGCGCTGCCTGTCGAGCCGCAAGCAGCAACAGCAGCCGGACGGAAAAAAGCACCTGCTTCACCTTCCAACCCCCTCGCCTCGTCTCTCAGGTAAGGCGGCGAAGGTCGGATCAGGTTCGCCTCGCATCCGTTTGGGCATTTGCTCAGGTATCAGGTGAATTTAGAGGAAGTAACTCCTCTGATGAAAAGGCAAAGAAGAGGGAAACTCTAGAGTCTATGTGACTTTCTGTAATCCTTACCCTGACTTTCTGCACAGTTAGTTATTTTTGGTTTAATATTTTTGAAGAAGCTGCTCTCATGCACAGCAAGATGCACTGGAAAACTGAATCATTTAAAATGATTCAGCCGCTGCTCATGTATAAGTAAGAAGACGAGGGCAGATGGAGGTCTAAGCCGAGAGGAAGGAGCAGCTTGAAGCGCTGCAGTTAGCAGGAAAGGAAGTTTGTGGTTAGCCTCGCATCAACCGAAAAAAGAGAGAAAAAACTCCCTCTGAGGCAGGATGGGCCTACAAGAAACACCAGCATCTGATTTATGATTAATAAGCCTTCTTGTTTCCTATAAGATGACCAAACCCAGTGATGCATAAACACGTGTGTGACACGGGTCTGGGAGCTGCTCTGATGTAATCCATGACATTTTCTGCACACTGAACCTCTGCTGATGGCCAACATGCAGATTCAAATATTTATTTTTTTCTGCAAAAACGCTGCAAAAAAGGGTGAAGATAGAAGTCATTTTCCCTTTTCTCCTTGCATTTTCACTGACGCGCTAAGATGGCAGACAGGAAGCAGGTTAAAGAAATAAAAAACTGCAAAGTGTTAGCTGTGGTCTGAGGCAGGCGAGGCGTCACGTAGACACAAAACACTCTGAAAACAGTCGCGAATTTGTTTGAAATAGCAAAAATATATCGCCCAAAACTCAAGGGACATCTCATTTGAGACTTATGTTTTCTTCTTCTGTGGTGCATCAGTGGAGTTTACAAATGTTAGCTCCCCCTGCTGCCTGCTCCTTTAAAAAAAAAAAAACAATAACTGAAAAAATTATTTAAACGCACAATTGCCTCAATCGAAGAGGTCATCCGAGCAATGTGGGTGTCATTTTATTGTAATGTTAATCTAAGTGTTATTAGTCACTTTTTATTCAGTTTCACGGAAAAACGTTTGTGTCTTGAGCCAAATATTCTTGGAGACGAGCACTAATGTCAAAATAAATAAACGCCTGATTTGAAGTAACATCTACCTCCTGTGAACATGCAAACTAACTGTATAGATCTAAAATCTGAGCTCCTACAACCTGTTAGCGTTTCAGTATCAAACTGTTATCAAATATAGAAAATTCAAAACATGGGACACACCTCCTGAGATATACATGAACCTTTTACGTTTCTGACTTTATGAAAAACTCTGTTCATCAGAAATAACCAAACAAGCTTCTGATTATAACCTAACATGCTCCTGTTTGGGGTTTTGCATGCAGAGAGAGGAGATGCAGCAGGAACAAGTCATTTAACGTAAAGGTGAGAACATAAAAAAAGGTGTGAATTTCCTGCAGAATGGCAGAGTAGCTCTGCAGAGTAACTACGATTCTTAGCAACACAGGAAGGAAGTTTTGAGAAGCAATGTGAGCAGATGCTTTTAAGAGCTGATAGAATCTGTACAGGCTGCGCTGCATGTAAAAACGGGAGATAAACGGCAGAGAAGCCATAATCGGTAACAAATCTCACACTTTAAATGTCAGGCAGTCGTCTACCGTTTTGGCAACATGTTAAAAGTCAGTGAGAAAACGGCAGAAAAACTGGTCAGGTTTGCAGTTCAGCAGAGCCAAGTTTCATTTCTGCTTCCAATCTGCTGTCCGCTGCAAGAAACAACTTCCCTGTTTTCACTGACTCGACGTCTCATTTTATATCATTTACTTTTCTTTTCCTGCCGTTTAAACATCTACCTTTGCACAAACCCAGACTGCACCGGAAAACACGTCACTAAAAAGCAACAGGACTTCACCATATCTGTAATCCTTTATGACTAGTTCTCTTTATTTTGTCATTTTAGCATCTTGCTAACTCATCATGTTATACACTAAAGTGTCTCTTACAAATACAATAAAGTCAACAGAAGCTTCTCTGACAGCGATGTTTTAACAGGACATTGTTTCAACAGATAGAAGCACTTCCTCTTACTGATCTAAAATCAGTTCTGTTTGTGTGAACCATCCAAGCCGTCATCGGTCCAAAGAGAAGCTCAGCAGCTCTCTGGGTCTCAATGAACCGCTGAGAGAATAAGACCCGGTTCTCTGCCTGGAGCTTGTTGTCTTGACAAGCAGGTTTCTGTCCTCAGTGGGCATCAATAGTCTGAATAAATGAGGCGTTCATGAATACAAACTCCAAACATTAAGGTCAGTCCGGTGATTAGTTTTGGTGCAACAGCAGCTCAGCTACGTCTCTAAAGAACAGCTTAACTGAGAATTAAAATATGAGCAACACCTTCAAGTGTGAAGTGATTTAATATTTCACCGTCTTTTTTTTAAATTGTTTCATCATCAGGCTCGTCCTTCACTGCGGAGGAGCAGGAAGTTAAATCACTGAGGCCAAACGAGCTCGAAGTCGATCCTTTAGTGGTTTAGAATGTCCTGAAATTTGCCAAAAAAGGATCTGCGAACACACAGACGCGCTCGGGGTGAATCATCACACCCTAAAATAAAATGTCCTGCATGTCATATGATCATCGCTAAAGCAAATGAAATGTCACTGGTCTGACCTTTTCTGTTTTCTAGGGAAACAAAAATACCTTCATGAACTTTATGAATGGTTTCGTTTCAGTGAAAAACATGTTTATCTGTTCCATAGCGAAATAAATAGGAATTCGTCTTTCGCTACAATAAACAAAATGTTCATTTCCATGTCAAATCTTTTAGCCTCTCTTCTATGGCCTCATGATGGCTTCTTTCTTGAATTAGCTAATAATCATTAGCCAACTCACAGCTAGTCACTGAATAAAATCCTTACTGAAGCTCAGACACATTAGAAGATGAGTTCAACCAGAAAAAACTAATTAATGTCAGCTATTCCACTTCCACTTCTCTGCAGCAATATGGTTTTGCTCCAGTGTCTGTTGCAGATCGAAGCTCACAAACTCAGCATGTGCGTCTTTCATTCACTGGCCAAGACGGCAATATCTGCATCTTTGACCGGCTGAAAAGACTTCAGCACCATCAGCTGCTGTCAGGATTCAAACTTTCTTTCTGAAAGTCTGATCTTATGTTTTTGCTAACCTCAGGTTTTATTTGATTACAAAATATTAAAAACATATTCAGGTAAAAAATAAAGAAACAGAAAGACGTCCTGAAGTAGGAATTATTAGCTTATTATTATCTGTTACTATCTGTTACATTAGCTAACATTAGTTAGCTAATGTTAGCTAACTAATGTGACAGCATTAGCTGCAACCGACTCTCTGGGTTCATCTGCTTCAGTTTGTTAAACTTTGACTTTCTTAACAACAAAAGGTGTCGTTTCACTGTTTTTGCTTTAAGTTACATCTAATTTACTTCATATTTACCTTTAAACAGAATTCAAAAAAATAATTTCTGAGTATCACAAAAAGCAACCCAAGTAGTGCGGCTGCTACTTGCACCATAATTAAAGAAACTCGGCTGTAAAACCCTGCAGTGACCAAGCAAATTATTATTCTGACAGTAAATCGTGAAAGTTTTTGCTAAAGCCTTTTTAGCAGTAATAGTCATGTGGTTTTTGAGTGTTCTTGTTTCTTACTGGAGACAGAAAGATTGTGTTATTAAAACAATAAGCATCTCAGTCCGGCCCATAAATGAGGGTTCTACTAACATGACCCGTTTAGGGGAAGATCTGAGTTCGTCTGTCCAGTAGGAACTCGTAGGTTACCATGCAGACCTTACTGTCTGCACAGCAACGAGATATAAAGAAGTGGTTGTTTTTCAGACAGGAAGTGATGCAGCAGGGGGAAGTTTCAGAGTGGCAAAAGTGAGAACTATGAAGGCTTTGCATCACATCACTAAATTAGAAGATCTGATTATATTGCTTCTGGCCTAAAAGACGCCTCCGCCTTTTGGAAACGTTTTGTCTCTTCTTGGGTCAGTTTTAGGGTCCAGTTGCCAACATGGCCGCCACAAAGATCTCTGCCGAGGAGCTGGAGGAACTCAAAGAAGCTTTCGCAAAAATTGGTAAGAGAATCGTCTTTGTTGTCATTTCCTCTTGTGTTTTTAATAGAGGAAGGATGAATGAGGAACTGCTGCTGTTTTTCTCAACAAGGCCGTCTGCATGATTGTTCTGAACTTTACCTGCTTCGGTTTTAAGAACAGATCGTAGATTGTAAAATATACATAGCACCACACTTAGAGTCCTTCTCGCCTCTCCGTCAGACGTGGACGGCAACGGATTCATCAGCAAAGATGAGCTCAACGAGTTGTTCAGGGCCGCCAACCTGGCTCTGCCCGGATACAAGGTCCGGGAGATCGTCCAGGAGCTGACCAAAACCAGCGACAGACTCACCTTCGAGGAGTTCACCGAGGTCAGCCGGGTCACCGGAGACGACGCTTCAGTCACCGAGTGTCCAGCCAGCTCATCTCTCCTGTTCTGCTCCCTTGGTCCAGATGGTGCACGGTCTGAAGAGCAGTGAGGTGGCCAAGACCTTCAGGAAAGCCATCAACAAGAAGGAAGGAATCTGTAACGTGGCAGGAACGTCGGAGCAGTCGGGCACGCAGCACTCATACTCAGGTAGAGACGGCTGAAAATGGAGGTTCACCTGCTGTCTTGAAAATGCAAAATCAACAAGAAAACTGTTTTGCTTTTAACTCAGAATTTGAATACCATCAAGAACAAGAGATAAGTTGTCTAAACGTTGTTCTTTAAGTTCTGATAGCTCATCAATATTGAATTATGTTGTTTGTTTTAGCATAAAACTGTAATTGAAGATGCAAAATTGTCCTCACCAAGCTGAACAAGCACCAGGTTCTGTGTTTTCACTCCCACCATCAAGTTAAAATATGTTCAATTAAATTATTGATTCAATTTCCATGACCAACTCCGACTGCATTTTATTAAACATCAAACATTCAGTTTGAACAAGGCTCAAACAATTTGAGAAAACATTGTCCTCAGACATTTCAAACGGACAGTTGGTTTAAAATGAATATTTACCTTAAAAACAGAAGGGCGTGTCGTCGCGTGGCGGGTTCCGGGAGCGCGTGGCGCTACAGACCTGCACGCGGCCCTCGTCACGTCTCCCCTCTTCCCGCCAGATCACCGTTTTTAAAGAGACAGGTAGCGCAGTTCACCGAGAAAATACGCAACAGTGGAGGCGCCGCGTGGCGCTAGTAGCGCAGTGGTTAGCGCGGGATGCATTCCTGGACGTGGGTCATCCTGAATTTAGCTTCCGGTCTCGGTTCTTTTGCCGGACGTCAGTTTCCCTCCTTCTCTTTGCCCCCTTCCTGTCAGATACAGGCCAGTAATGCCAGAAAAAAATTCAAACAAAAAAAGAGCATCTCACTCAGAGTGCAGTATAAGATACTAAGACCTGCCACCGTAAATAATAGTTCCCACTGTCACCTCCTCTTCTTTCATTTAATGCGAACTTAAAAACCCGTCCTGGCTTAATACTTAGAGATATAAATATGATAAAATTACCAAAAAGTTAAAAAAAAAAAAACTAGCAACTGTAAGTTATCTTTCACAAACTCACACATTTCAATTCAAAATCTAAAACTCACATGATTTATTTGACTTGCAGAGCAGAAGTTAGTCCACAACAGAAAGCTGTTCTAATGTTTTATTGTTCTAGGCACAGGTTCACACTGTGTACACTACAAACTACACCATTTTGTTGGCACAACTAAAAACTACATTTTTTTTTCCACTCAATAAAAAAACTCAAGTTGGATTTTCAAAGAGGAATGCAATAGAGGTTAATTTATTTTCAGCGTTCTTACACATTCTACCAGGTCTGCATCAAATCAGACTCCAACGGATGATAAAATTGATTTTTTTAAAATTAATGCCTAGCTGAATGTGTGTGAATGTGTTGCTGAGTGTTTTGATCCTGTGATGACCTGGGATCTGATGAGGTGTGATTTGTTTGGTCCACAGAGGAGGAGAAGGTGGCCTTTGTGAACTGGATCAACAAAGCTCTGGAGAAGGATCCTGACTGTAAGCACGTTATTCCGATGAATCCTGACAACAACGACCTGTTCACTGCCATGGGAGACGGGATCATCCTCTGGTAACATCCATACTTTCAATTTCCTTCACTTCTCTCAGGTTGTTGGGTCAGAAACAGGTTAAAAAGATGCGATCGCAACCGTGTTTATTGGCCTAAATCTGCTCCATCTCTCCTGTTAGCAAAATGATCAACCTGTCCGTCCCAGACACCATCGACGAGAGAACCATCAACAAGAAAAAGCTCACTCCATTCACCGTCCAGGTGAGACACCTACGATTGCAAACCCTGACGTTCCTGCAGGTCGTCTGCATGGCCGCTGAATCTGCTTGTTGCGCGTTTGGGTCTAACAGGAGAATCTGAACCTGGCTCTGAACTCTGCGTCGGCTATCGGTTGCCACGTGGTGAACATCGGGGCTGAGGACCTGAAGGAGGGCAGGCAGCACCTGGTCCTGGGTCTGCTGTGGCAGGTCATCAAGATCGGCCTGTTCGCCGACATCGAGATCAGCAGGAACGAAGGTGGGTGTTCGGATAGAGCCGAGATTTAAACTCATGCAATATGTGACAGAAAAGCACCCAAACATACTGCTGACTTCTAAGTCTTCAGCATAGAAGACTGATGTCTGAGGTATAATTGTAATGGCTTTACTGGTCTGTGCAGCACTGATTGCTCTGCTGCGGGATGGTGAGAGTCTGGAGGACCTCATGAAGCTTTCGCCAGAGGAGCTGCTGCTGCGTTGGGCCAACTACCACCTGGAGGAAGCCGGCTGTGGAAAGATCAACAACTTCAGCTCCGACATCAAGGTGACAACAAATACATCTGCTCCAAGCACACATACACACTCGCTAGCAAAAGTGTTTATGAAACTTCTTCCATTTTGTTACCCCATAATCACAACTTCACTGGATTTTATGTGATAAACTGACACAAAGTAGTGCCTCTACCGTAAGTGGAAGCAAAATTACTCATGTTTGGTATCAGTTATAAATGGGATGCTGACAGTTTTCTAAATGGGTCATACAAGCCATCTGTTAGAAGCTAAATAAGCTAGCTTGAAGTTGTTGAGCCTGGGCTAACTTCTTCAATCGGGTTTATTCCAGGACTCCAAGGCGTACTACAACATCCTGAACCAGGTGGCACCCAAAGGAGACGAGGATGGAGTTCCTCCCATCGCCATCGACATGTCAGGAATCAGGGTGAGATTTTATCAGCCAATCAGAATTGTTTGTTCTGGAGACAAGTCCCTCCTTCCTGACACCCCAGACTTTCATTCACGTCTCTGCAGGAGAAAGAGGACCTGAAGAGGGCCGAATGCATGCTGGACCAGGCCGACAAGCTCGGCTGCAGGCAGTTCGTCATGCCCGCCGACGTCGTCCGTGGCAACCCCAAGCTCAACTTGGCTTTTGTTGCCAATCTGTTCAATAAGTACCCAGCTCTGAAGAAGCCAGAGAACCAGGACATCGACTGGAGCTCCATCGAAGGTTTGTCTACATCTTCCAAAGACCCGGGTCTCCTCTGTCTTTGTGGTTTTTTTGGGGGGAAGTTTGATCAGTTTTTGCCTGCAGGTGAAACCAGGGAGGAGCGAACCTTCAGGAACTGGATGAACTCTCTTGGTGTCAACCCTCGTGTCAACCATCTCTACGCGTAAGAAAGCTCTGTTAGGCATCCACCTGTAGCCTGCTGATAACCACATAGACTAATGGACAGTGTGTGTGTTTGTGTGTGTGTTACAGAGACATTGATGATGCCCTCGTCATCTTCCAGCTGTACGAGAAGATCAAAGTACCAGTAGACTGGGACAGAGTCAATAAGCCTCCCTACTCTAAACTGGGCAGCAACATGAAGAAGGTGCAACAGGAAACTTCTGACTTGAAGAAGACTTTCTCTCTGTCCTTGAACTTGAACTAACCATCTGCTGTTCTGGTTTCCAGCTGGAGAATTGTAACTATGCAGTGGAGCTGGGTAAAAAGGAGGCCAAGTTCTCTCTGGTTGGCATCGCGGGTCAGGACCTGAACGCAGGAAACCGAACCCTCACCCTCGCTCTGCTCTGGCAGCTCATGAGGAGGTAACCTCTCATTCCCGTTTTCTTCTAACATATGTTCCTTTAGGGAAGATGTTTTCCATCTGAGTGTCCAGATCTATGGGACTTACTGAAGACCAGTGCCATATTGAGAAAATCCAACCTAAATATTAATAGCTTGATCTTCCTGAAGTAACTTTAGCTTTAATTGCTACTGCTTGAATATTCCAGTACTCTTGGAGGTTCATGGAGATTTCGTTTAGCCCCAGGACACTTATCTTGGTACACGCAAGGTTCATCAAAACAGCACACTGTATATGAAGTTTATGTCCAGGGCTGTAGGCTTGTCTGCCTTCCACAGGCCTTGGGATCCTTATTATAATGGATGGTATGATAAACTCTATGAAACAACAGTAAATTCAGTGGGATTCTGCCAAAAACTGGTTTTACAACAGGATACAATGTGGAAATTCAAGGCAGGATTACTAGGAAAATGCTTCACCAGACAAGAAATCTGCCTTCTTCCAAGGCTAAATCAGTCCTAAAACTTAGAGAGGACCCAGGACTAGCTTATCTTAAGAGTGTTATAGGAGACCTATTGCTGTCCTGTTTTAAAAAAGAAGTGGAACAAACTATTGACAACATTGGTCTCAATATTTGTATCGATATTTGTGCCACCTGTGATTTGCTGCAACAATGATTTCTAATCCACAGAATGAAGCAAAATGGGGGTTTGGTTTGTAGGATCATCGCTACTGCAAGAAAATATGAATGCACCTGAAAGCTTTTTACACATCTTTAACTAGGGGTGCCATCTTTCTACTGGTTGTTGCATCACACCTTCATCCGTCTCTTCCTCAGGTACACCCTGAACATCCTGGAGGATCTGGGTGATGGACAGAAGGTTGTAGATGACACCATCGTATCCTGGGTCAATGGAACACTCACACAGGCTGGAAAAGGCACGATCTCAAGCTTCAAGGTAAATCACCCAAACAAGTCATTCTTTAGGTCAGGGATTCTGGGTAATATGACGCTGTAGCATGAACATCGAGTTTCTTTTTACGTTTTATAATGATGGAGATGTTAACCACATAAACCCTGTAGCGATTGAACATTTCCACTGAACATTGAACAACCTCAGATGACGCCTGTGTGTGTGTGTGCAGGACATGTCTATTAGCAGCAGTATGCCGGTTCTGGATCTGATTGATGCCATCCAGCCCGGATCGATCCGATACGACCTGCTGAAGACCGAAGACCTCACAGAGGAGGAGAAACTCAACAACGCAAAGTATGAACACGAGTTTCGCACTTCAGATATTTGGCCAAGCTTCACTTGAGCAGATTTAGATCTGGAAACAGCTCCAGAAGTCTCAAGAGTTGGGTCTAGATTGGTTCCTGTGTTTCACCTAACCTGAGCTGTAACACTGCGTCATCAGGTACGCCATCTCCATGGCCAGGAAGATCGGCGCCCGGGTGTACGCGCTGCCCGAGGATCTGGTGGAGGTCAAACCTAAGATGGTGATGACGGTGTTCGCCTGCCTGATGGCACGTGGCATGAGGAGAGCCTAAAGAGACCGGACGAAGCCTTCGCCGTTTGCCTGCTGAACCTGAGAGCGAAGGGGAGGAGCAGCGCTCATCTTTTCTTCTTTAAGCAAGGAGGCTGTGAAACTTTGCAAAAACAGTTTGTTACACCATTTTAAACTCGGACAATATCTTAAAGACATAAAGCACCTGTACAGTACAAACAGTTCAACAATAATCCAACCCGTCCCAGTGACTGATCGGCTAATCCCCAACAAAAATTAGAGGCTTCATATTAAAACACAGTATTATTTATTTGTGTTTGGGTCCAGTTGATCTGAATTGTCAACTTTAGATGCCATATCATGAAGAAATTCTGCTTCCATTTCATCCCACTAAATGTAATTTCTAATAACAAAGCCATAATGCTCTGTAAATGTGAATGGATTAGCCTTCTGTTCATTCCATGTCTACAATAAATAAAGAGATTGTTTTTATTATAACCTTGGTGGCGTTTCATTCACTCATCCTGACGTAAAGAACTGAAACCTCACAGGGTTCTGGTCCAACATAGTCCATGTCAATCCAGGAAAATTAATTGTTACTATGGTTACGTGTTAATGGACAGAATATTAACAAGAGACTGAGAAAAAAAAGTTTAAAAAGATATGCATGGGATTAATTCTCGCCTAGAAAAAGTGAAGTTTGAATGAAAGACTGAAAACAATTGAGACAAACTAGCTGAATTAGCTACGTGTTTTCTAGCTAGCACAGCTGCTACACCACATTCTGCTAAATAACTAGCAGAATGTTGTAATGAAATCACAACAGGTGATTTCATTACATTATCTTTACTGTACCTGTTTCTGTTATCTTTATATTCCTTGAGCACCAGGCAACTTGAGCCGTTTTGAACATGACTTTTGTAACTTAAAACTTAGCTCACTCAGCTACGCAGCTGCAGAGAAAACAGCAATGTGTGGCAAACAGGAACAGCTGAGCAAAGTATCATTTTTAAATATAGACTTCAGGGTTTCCCCCAGTGTATTATAAGCCTGGCAGCCCGCCATGCTTGACTAGCCCCACCGCCAGGCTAAGCGTTGGTTATTTACTTTATAGGGGGGGGGAAATCGCTTTTTTTTAAGGGGCTGCAAGCGTCTCTTTTGTCTTAGCATTTCACTAGCAGAGCAGATTTATTCTTAAAGGACAGGTTGATAATAGTTTATAGTTTATGCATTTAAACCAGACAGTTCGCGGACCAATCACACAGCTGGCGCCTCTGCGCTTTGCCTCGCGCTGCCGCTGCTTTACCTCAGCTTTACCTGCCGCCTCCTTTCACTCAAACTGGACACAGGCTGACCTGT
>CAEGAF010159817.1:0-13670 GCA_903067075.1 Micropoecilia bifurca
CCTAGGACCTGTCTGCCTTGGGTGACCCTACCAGGGGCATAAAGCCCCAGACAGCATAGCTCCTAGGATCATTGGGACACACAAAACCCTCCACCGCGATAAGGTGGCAGCCCAAGGAGGGGTTTTGGACTACCTGACTAGTTAAAAACATTGCTGGGTCAAACAGAATTTAAACCAGGGAAAACCAAACTATGTGACTTCAGGAGGTCTGAGTTAAACATATTTCCAATTATCTAGTATGTCTTTGGCTCATTAATGGTGCAAAGAGCCAGAGAGAGCAAGACTTCAGCAGACAACAAAAAGGATGAACATATTTCAGAAAAGTTTGCTTCATCTTGTTGAGATTTCAATATCAACCTCTGATCTTAAACAAGCTGAAGTACAAGTATTCTAGAAACCTGAGTAAAGGCTGGGATCTACAACGCAAAGTTTTTACAATGCAGGGTGCTAACTGCACTACTAGCTAAAGACAGAAAATGTCACTTCCATAATCATTTCTAAGTTTTACATCCGAGTGAGCCATTATATTGTGATTAGTGCAAGTCCATCACCAAACAGTTACAGAGAGCAGCACAGATGCAGAATTGTACCATGCAGTGAATCATATACTCTTACCTTTAGGTAATGCACAGCCTTCTGGACATCCCAGTGGTTGTTCTGGAGGGCAGCTTGACACTCTACTATTGTCACACCATGAACAGCCTCCTGCACCTGAAATTGCACAACAGGAGCTTGACAAAAATGAAATCTAAATCTACATCACACACCAATTCCAAACTGCTTTTCTCAAATATCTCAGAGAAAGATTTTCTTTGTATAAACACCACAATCACATCTCCTGGTGATGAAATAATCTGCATTGACTTCAATCAATATTTTAAACAAATGTTAAACTCAACAACTGACTTACTTTTCGCTTCACCCGCTGATGTGAGATTTGAGCATTTCCATTGATCAGGGAAAAGTCCCACACCTCCCACTAAACTAACTCACATTAGTCTAAAGACTCAATGATTTCAGCTCAATCAAACTAAACCAAACTTCAAATAAATAACACTGATGGTGCTGTGTTACGGGGAGCAGAAAGCTTGCAGCAATTCCACACGATTACCACCAAAAACAAAAAAAATCAATTGGTTAACTATCTAGTGCATGTCAGTGTCTCCCATTGATCTGCTGTGCAGAGCATGGTGCTAAAATCTCATTGCACTGCTGTTGTGATCAGCCAAACATCTATGTATCTACCAGGTCAATGGAGAGCTTTCAGCATTTCCAACTGCCTCCAGAATAAAGAAAATCAATTCATGGCTTTGTCTGTTAAGCAGCTAAGTGCGGGCTTTATCAGAGTAGATAACCCGGCTACTTTTGAGTTTCTTTTACTCCCAGTTTAATTTACACACCATGACTTTCTCTTTATGAAATCCATTTTTTATAAGCAAAGGAAAAATCCAGCAGCCCTCTTTATCTAGCTGACCAGCACTGAATGGTTGAGAAAGAGACAGCGTTGTGCTAATCTGCACTTCAGTCGCTTTGGGACTTTGTTTCATGTCTCCCTTTAAAATTATTAAAACATTGAGATGCGACTTTTTATAAAAACTTTTCCTTTGGAGATCCATAATTGTACCTTGATCCCAATGCATTTCTACTGCCAGGCAATTGTGATTTGAATACTTATAAGTAGATATCAAATTTCACAATGAATCCATGTTGCTGACAGCATTAATTTAAGTTGGGGTGGGGGGGACCAATTAATTGATTACTGACATAATCAACTAATTCATTAATTGATTAATCATTAACTGGAGGGTACATACTTCACAATAGGCCAATTGTTGTAAAAAATATTTTCAGAACAGTAATTAGACTAAACTGTACAAAAATACATACATTGTGCATTTAGATAAAAAATAACCTTTGTCTGTAAATATGCTTTATACAGAACTCCTCATGAGGCAGAGATTAGCTTTACCTGGTTCAAATTCTGTAAAGAAAGGACCTTTTGCAGCTGTCCTTTATCCTTTATTACAAAGGAATCCTATATTATTGTACTTTAAGCAAAAAAAAAAAAATACAAAAAAGGAATTGAAATATTTGTATTTTATAAAATAAGCTGTTTAAATAGAAAAATCTGCTGAATTTGATCATTTCTTTATCTGATTAATTGATTAATCATCAGTATAATTGGTAGAATATTTGATTACTAAACTAATTGTCGATTGCAGCCCTACTTCCATTAATCAGTTTGATTATTTTTTTTACAGCAGTAGAAATAATTATAGTTTTATACATTAAATAAGGCAGCTATATCACACCATATATTTTTGTGTCAATGTCATATTTTAATCTCAATCATTATTTGGTCCTTAATCAAATAAACATGAACTTATAACAAAAGATGCAAATTAACAGTTACACAACTGGAAAGTAAAACTTCTCATTTTTAACTTAAAATGCAAACTGTTCATAGTTTCTCTTTGCATAGCATATTATAATATACCCTAATAATTACAATCTTCTATACATTATATCCATATTATGTCCAACAAAGACAGGACAAACAAACCCTTTAATAAATGTGCAATGTTCATCACTTTTAATTAGTGCATCTAAAACTAACCATATATCTTCTCTAGTGTGGTATCAGAGGCCAGTGTTCAGAGGTATTGATGAGAGAAACAAGAACAGACTGTTATCTGGTTGAGGACAGCACCTTAGCCTGGCTTTACAACAATTAATCACAGGGAACATTAATCTGGACACAAGGTCTGCTATAAAAAGCACAAAAACTCTCCCAGTGCAGCAACTTCTCATCAATCACAGAGATGCTCTGGAAGAAAAAAGCCTAATGAAATCTTATATTAGCATCATGTGCTGGTTAAAAACCAGCACATGATGCTAAATGTAAATTGGGGATCTTATAATCCGAACATACCATTTGGACTCTGTCCAGAGAGTTCCCTCCGTCTTCCGTCTGGCTGCAGAAAGAATTCACTGTCGGACCTGTCAGCCCATCTGAACACACTCGAGGGAGACTAACTGATGTCTTCATCCCTGACCGTAGTGCGCTCATACCAAAGTTGTTATTGCAGGAGAAGTTAGCCTTCAGCTCTCCCGGCTGGACGAGTCCCTGAACTGTCTGGGCGGTGATCAGCATGGGTCTCACGGTGGCCGTGTTGGCGTGCCGTGCGTGCCTGTCCTCGGCGCCGCTGCCACCTGGGAGGTTCTCAGCCTCTCTGAAGAAACGTTCGAAGCGGTCGAGGTACGGCGGCCTCTCTGGCAGGAGGTAATAGTGCGTGTTGCTGACTTTCTGCCCATCCCTGACGATGGGCAGGATGCAGGGACCTCTGTTGGAGTTGTCCCTACCCTGTGCTTGGATCACTTTGGGGGCAGCGTATTTGGGGTCCGAAGCAAAGCTATGTGTGGTCGGCATGGGTTTGCCAAGAGAGGTGGAGAGGTAGGAGCTATAGGCGTGTGAGGCCTGGTGGGGTGAGGGGCTAACGGAGCAGATCCTCTGCTGCAGGGAACCCACCACCGCACAGTTGGGGCTTGGCGTCCGGGAGTTGGGCTGGGACAGAGGGTCTCTGGGCGGGATCTGAGGCGGTCGTTCCAGGGTTGTGCCCGAAATGCCGTATGTGGGATCCGACGACATCGGGGAAACAGAAAGATCCCTCGACCAGCGAGCGGACGTGTAGTTTCCCCGTTTTATAGGTCGAGGGGGGATTGGAACACGTGGGGGGATCTGAGGTTTGTCCTCATTGGTGGAGAGACGCTGCAGATCGTCCTCTGTATTCTGAGTAGGACAAGAGGATGAGATTTGGTTCCACTGACCAACCCCGCCTGTCGGGACGTTGAGCTTCCTCATGCACTCCTGCTGAAGTTCCTGGAAAATCTCTGCGGATTGGGAGAAGAACGGGGAGGCAGCGTGACTGTGCTTGCAGGGAAGGAAAAGGTTGTCCTCCAGAACCGGTCTTTCTGGATCCTTTGAGATGACGCCGTCGCTTTCAGTCATCTGTCCTGAGGAGAGAGCTCCATCAACACCGTGGACAGCAGTCTGACCGTGTTCCAGCTGCTGCTCCGAGCTGGTGATGGAGCTCACCTTTGAGAAGAAAGGAGATTGGAAGTTACCAACCAGAATTTTCAATCAAATCAAAGTTTCATCTGATAAAGTTTGTAATATATAGATCATCATGTCTTCCTGGATTTGACGATGTGTTTTGCTATTTTCCATAATCATTTTCTTTAGCTTCTCCATCCACTGCGGTTAATGGTTATGGGTGAAACTGTGGCTCAAATGTGAGGATGAACTCCTTGTATGGCATCAACTAATGATCGTTTTAATATTCAATTATTCTATTGATTATTCTGATTAATTGATTAATTCCATTTTTAAAAATTGCATATTTTAAAGATTTTTTTTTTATGATGCCTCTTAAGCCTTTCTTGTATAACGTTGCAAATATTATATAAATAATCATAAAAAGATGCAAACAAACAAATAATCTGATTACTTTTTCAAATAAGGAAATGAACTGTCTATTGCCTAAAATGCATAAAACCGTAGTGCTCCTCTAGTGACTGAACCGGGTGAAGTTAAACTATGGTACTCGAGGTGATTTGGCTAAAACATATTTTACATACAAAAATTTTAATTATAAATGCAAATAAATAGAGAGACATTCTGTACAGCTTTGGTTTCATTACTGTTCTGAGTATGTTATTTAACAAAACAGTCTTTTTTCAGTCAATATGCTCCAGTTAATTATAAATTGGTTACTAAATTAGTTGACAAATAAATTTATTAATTATAATTAATCCGATTAATCATTTCTACCCTAACTCCTTGCAACTAAAATTTTACTCAGTTTAGCTTCAGAGTCTTTATCAAACTTTGTTAAAACTACAATTTTTAACGATTGCAAGAACT
The DNA here is from genome assembly GCA_903067075.1 of Micropoecilia bifurca. Lineage (NCBI taxonomy): Eukaryota > Metazoa > Chordata > Actinopteri > Cyprinodontiformes > Poeciliidae > Micropoecilia > Micropoecilia bifurca. The sequence goes on from CAEGAF010159817.1 coordinate 4,925, forward strand.
GCAATTGTGTTCACTAAACGCCAAATGATCTGCCCGATTCTCGTGGCTCTTCTGATTAAATCGGCTGAGAAATAAACAAAGCGGAGTGAAATCCTTTGGTGAAATCCTGCAGTGAAAATCCATACTTCATTAGCCGGCTCCATTTTTCTAGTAAATTTATTAGTGGAGAAACACACCACTGGAGAACACCTTTAAAAAGTTTACACAAACTTTCTTTGCTTCTTGGATTCACTGAAGCTACTCCGGTTTAACTTGCCTCCATGTCGTCTTCATCTTGGGCTACGTCATCGTAGGCCGGTGGTGGCGGTAACGGCCAGGTGTCCCAGTCTACTACCGGTGTGGGGTGCAGGGGCCGTGGCAGCCACTTGGACGGACTTTGAGGCGGGGTCTTATCCAGGATGTTGCCCACTTGCAGCACTAGCTTTGCCAGCACTGGATTTTGGTTTTCCACCACGGGGGAAGGGGAGAAATCCTCCCCAAAGTCAATGAGGGACATGTTGCTGCTTGGGGTGTGAGCTGAACTCGAGGTCCGGCTGCTCTGCTTGTTGGCAGAGACCCACGCAGCAGGTTTAAGCTTCAGACCTTTGAGCGAACCGGTTTTCCTAAGAGATAATCTCCTGAGCGCTGCAGAGGTGGAATCCTCGTCTTCAGTTACCGGATCGTAGCACGGTTCTGGAGATGAAAACATATTCCACTCATTAATGGACAACGTTTCAGTATAAGTAACAGTGACTACCACTTAGAGATCATCTGACACCAAAAACAAAGCAAAAAAACGATAAACAGAAAAACGTTCCAGTTAAAGCACAAAAAGAATGATGGACACAGGTAGAGAGATGAAGAAAGATTTTAAGGAAGAAATACTGTTAGGAGGACAGAACCACTGCAAACACAGCAAAGGAGAGATAAGAAAAAGAAAGTGTGAAATGTACCTTTGAAGAGTGGAGCAAAGAGGGAACAGAGAAGACAGGAACAGTGGCTAAGAAGCTGCTGAGAGAAACCAGACTTACTCTTGATTAACACGGCTGGCTGAGGAGGCCGGGGGGGAGGCTCCTCTGCAAAAATAAATAAAAACAGAGCCGCAAAGAGAAAACAGAGGGAGGAAAAGTAGCAACAGCAGAGACAGAAATAAAAAAATACAAAGGTCAGAAAGCATAGTAAGAATTCTTGCTAAATTTTAGGTCAGAAAAAAGCAAGCAAAAAATATTTGGAGTGCCAAAACATCTCAATTTAATCCTACAAAATGTGGGTTTAAAGTGAAATCTGATCACTATTGGAACTTACCATGGTCCTAATTTTATTATGGGAATTTTATGTGATCCATCAAAAAAATAGGACATAATTGTTAAGTGGAAGGAAAATGAAACATGCTTTTTGAAAAAAAAAAAAAAAAAATGTAAAAAAGAGAAAAATAGGCCTTGTCGTTGTATTCAGAGACCCATTCTGCTGCCAGCAGCTTTCAAAAGTTTCCAATGTAGAGACAAGAATTCACCAGTGTAATTTAATCAAACTACAAATCCAATTGTTCCGTTTAAAAGCAAGGTTCAGCCAGAAAACAACATAAAATGAGTATAAAACAATATGCCCACAATTTTCATATTTGATTTGCAAACATTTCCTTTCACCTCATAATTATTATGTCATTTGTGTGACTCAATCACATAAAAAAAAAAAACTAAGAAAATACACTGAGGTTTGTGGTTGTGATCAGATGTGAAAAAGGATACTTTTGCAAAGTTGTGTTTGTGGTAGAATACATTAACACTTTTTATGATTGGTTAAACTTCTCTTTCTGTGACTTTAACCCACTTTTGGTTCGTCCCGGCAGCTGTGTGGGCCGAGCGGCACTGAAGTCCACTCCCAGAACATCAGGAGGATCCATGGGGTTCCCCAGGTACAGGCTGGGGAAAGACAAGGACAGACTAACCATCACTGTCAACATGCTGACTTTATTCCAATCAGCAGTAGCAATTATTATATTATAATGTAGGAGTGCCCTCTGCTGGATAGAAGTCAGATTTTTATTCCCAACATCTCACAAAATGAGACATTTTTTTAGAAGTTTTACATTCAAAAAGCAGCTTATTTCAGCTAAAAGCTGCTTCTTACTCGTCGATCTTGTCTGGGAAGCCCCAGCAGCGGTGCGGGTTGGTGTCTCCGTGACCCGTGTGGATGAAGCTGTTCTTCAGAGGCCTGCTGATGTCGTGAGCCGACAGCCCCGCGACGGACGTCACCACGTTCCTGGGAAACTGCCCCACCTTCAGGGTGCGCTTGTTTTGCCCTCGCCACCAGTAATTCTCCGCCCTGAAACGGACGAGCGAGTCAGTGAACCGCAACCAAACGCTGCCCGCAGCCAGAGTCACCGTCACCCACCTCCCCTCTATGATGGTGATGATGTCGTTGACTTTGATGTGAAGTTTGTCGAGCTCATCGAAGTCCTGTAGAGCGCACATGTCAGTAGGCATGGTCTGAAAGAGACGCACACAAAAAGGCACTTAAAGGGGCGGTGTGTGTTTTTCCTGGCACATAGATTCATTTTATAGCACAATAAAGTAACTTTATGTTCAGCTGTTATAAAAAAAATTAAACATCTTGAATTTGAGACTCTGTTGCTTTAACAACTCCTGCTCTTTCTGAAACTTCACCTTCAGGAAGTCTTCACAACATGGCTCCTCTATTAACCCTTTAACAACATTTTGCACCAGTATTTCACTGAGAAGTAGCTTGTATAATTAGGTGAGCAGATTCCCAATTATTGATGGCTAGTCTGAAGGAGCTGAACGGGGGAGGGCTGCTCTGTGAGTCAGAAGCTAAGAAGTCTGGAAAATGTAGCCAAGTGGAGGAGCTTCATCCACACAGGTGTTTGGCTACAGCTGAGTGGTTGCCATGGAGATTAAAGGATTTCTTAAACATGCATCACACAGTCAAGGCAACACTCTAGAACATTTATATCTCACACTCGATATTACATATATATGTATAAAATATTATAGGAAGTGACATAAATGACAAAACAAAATGGTAGGATTTAAGAAGAAACATATGATACACCAGATTTCTGAAGCCTAGTAATATGTACTTAAGCAAACAAATGTGCTTACTTTGTGTATTTGTACATTTCTTGAGCTACTGTATGACGAAATCCTTCAACGCAATCCCTTCGCACTCTTGAAAAGCTTTCTATGACCACTAGATGGAGCTCATGGTTCACTTGAACCAGTGGGAAGTGGTCAGGCCTCCACGCTCCAAAGGTGTCGAGATTAGCATCCAGTGTACACCGGATGTGTATGTGTATAATGTGTATGAGAGTGTGATGTCTTACCTCCAGCAGGAATTCCCTCAGGGCGACAAAAGTGGGTCTGTCCCCTGGTTTCTGAGCCCAACACTGCAGCATGACGTTATAGATGTCCTGTGGACAGTCCTCTGGCTTTGGAAGCCTTTCGCCTTCTTTATCAATCTTGTGGAGAATCTTATTTTTTAAATCCACAAACAAAAAAGAAATAAGACGACGGTAAACATCAGTCCTTTGTCTCGGATGTTGTGAAGCGAGTAATTTCAGCTCCTACCTGGCTGCCGTTCAGGCCCAGCCACGGCTCCTGGCCGTGCGTGAACATCTCCCAGAGAGTGATGCCGAACATCCAGGTGTCCGTAGCGTGGGAGAACGTTCTCGTCTTCAGGCTCTCTGGAGCACACCTGCAACAGGACAGGCAGGAAACTGAAGCCATTCACCGCTGCGTACTCAGTACCAGCCACACTTACTGACCTTCAGGTAAAGATGTTTGAAACAAAGTCTTAAAAAGCATTTCAATTTGATTGCAGCAGCATCATCCCATGGTTAACAGAAAACGAAAAGTAAAATATTACATGTGAGCAAAATAATAATAATAATAATAATAATAATAATAATAATAATAATAATAATAATAATAAAGCCATCACCCTTATGGGTTTGGCTATCCCTGTTGGACCTTTTCATACCACGCTTTTCCCCTCCAGGCTTTTTATGAGCATTTTATAACATCTCTCTCTTTTTTATGCAATATTTTAATTTTTCTGTGAGAATTTTTGGGTTTTCATTGTTTCCAAGTCATATTCATCAAAATTATAATAAATAGAAGCTTGAAATATTTTACTTTATGTGTACTAAATCTGTATATAGTTACAGATTTAGTACACATAAAGTAAGAAACAATGAAAACTTAGAAACAATGAAAACCCAAAGATTCTCACAGAAAACAATGCTGAGTCAGACTGAGCACCCTGTGCTAAGTCTGAAATTAATATTGAATTGAATATGAAATATTTCATTTCTTCACAAGATTTACATTTTGAAATGTACTTGGTACTGTCCTATATGTAATCCCAGTTTCTGTGGACAATTCTCACCAAGTTATTTTTGTGATTTCTATAAATTATATAAAACTGAATGTTTCCCAATGTACAATGTAAGTCCTTGTTTAAGGGTGAAGTTTAAGTCCTTCACCCACCAAGCAAAGGGAACCTTGCGATGCTCCTGCATCACATAGTGCTCATCGTTGTTAGGCAGCGCCCTCATCAGGCCAAAGTCTCCGATCTTCACTCTGTTAGCTGAGGAGAGCAGGATATTCCTGAACAAAGAAGAGGGTGCAGTTAGCAGTGATTAGTGTTTCCAACGTTCGCTTACATGGTTAGCGTCCCTGTCTTTGCCTTACCTCGCCGCCAGATCCCTGTGGATGAACCGTCTCTGCTCCAGGTAAGCCATGCCGCTCGCTACCTGAACGGCGTACTGACACAGAGTGTGGATCAGCACCGGGCCCTGAGGATGAACGCATCGCAGACGATCCAGCAGAGAACCCAGAGGAGCCAGCTCAGTCACCTGACAGGTAGGACAGCAAAGACTACTGAAGACCAACTCTGAGATGCAAATTACGAACAAGTATTTTAATTTTTGTCAAAGGCACATTGTAACGTGACGTCACGCACAGAAGATCGTCAGCGAGCAAAAACAGTTCACAAAATATGATTACCAACATAATGGCTATAACCCATTATGTCGGGTTTTAGCTGTCAACATAATGAGCTAAATCTTAAATGTATGCCTGTCATATGAAGAGACATACTGCTTTGCTGCTTATTGTTAACACTATAAAATGTGATTCCCTTTTACATAGTTATATAGCTCCCACAGGTCAGTGAAAAGTTTTAATTAAAAAAATACAAAGGGAGAGGGAAGTGGTCAGCTGCGCTAGCTTGACAAGTAGATGTGCTACAGAATTCGACGTGTCCTAGTTCAATCCACACATTAAGTCTGACAGATCATTAGCAGAGCAGGTGTTTAAATTAGCAAATCAACCACTGATCACTTATTGATAATTGCCAAATAAAACATTAAGCTTGAAAACATAAAACTGGTAATGGACTGAATGGTCTGTACTTGGCTTGCATGGTTTTGGTGTCGTGGAGGTGTTGTCTGTTCGGTGCTATGGCAACAGGTCTTTGTGTAACCCAGCTGACAAAAACAGGGGGGAAAAAAGGAATATGAGTGTTTTTGAGTTGCTCAGTTATTTTTGGTGTTATTTTCCCTTTGCTGTGGCACACTGCACTAAATTAATAACACCTACATCTTCAGGTTTCTTTTTGTTAATGGGATTGTTTGACCGCAGCAGCGTGGCTACGGATGGAAAGTAAAAGAATTGTCTTTTTGCCCTCCAGCTTTGTGTGTATGTGCAAAATTTCCAGATGTCAAACAATAACATGCAAAGTATCTATAAAGAACTGCTACGTGTTTGAGTTTGCGCCCCCACCATCTTCATGGGGTGTGTGAGCACCACGCCGTAGAGGCGGATGAGGTTCTGATGGTCCAGGGAGTGCATGGCGTTGACCTCGCAGATGAAATCCTCCAGAGCGTCCGGCTGACTGAGTACATCCGTCTTCAGGCACTTTACCGCCACATTTACCTGGAGGATCAACAGATTTATGGCTGATTTTTAATTCTCCGCCTTGCCATGAAAATTTCACTTCATTCCCAAGAACAGAATAAATGAACCGAAACGTCTTCTCACCACGTTCCCTCCAGGCGTCAGCCACTCCCCTCTCTTCACGACGCCAAACGAGCCGTCGCCGAGCTTCTCGAACAGCGTCAGGTCCTTCTCTGGGATGAGGCAGGTAAGGGTTTGCTGCTGGCAGTCCAGTGGGCCGCCGCCAGCGTGTAGCTTAGTGTCCAGGACGTCGTCGCCCAGACAGAGGGGAGGCGTGAGGGACAGTTTGCGGAACGAAGAGGCCAGCTGGCCCTGCTGGGGGAATTCGCCCTCTATCCGCTTCCCGCTGAACACCTGGAATGAAGAAGAAATATTTTCTCTTCTACAAAAGCTACAACTTCAAAGAAAAAACACAGATTAAATCACCCAAATCAACAGCGATAACCCTAACCCCCAAAAATATTCATACCACATTTTCATATTTTGTCACAAAATTCAACGAATTAAATTGAAGTTTTCTGTAACTGACCATTAAAACTAAACCACCACACTTTGTAGAACTTCATTTTGCTACATTTACAGCTGTGAGTCTTTTGGAGTATGTTTATACCAACTTTTATAGGTTTTCGCTGTAACTCCATACAGAATTGGATAGTTGCATTATTCAAGTCACCTTTTGGGCAAAAAAATACTTTCAGGAGTATTTTTACTACATTGAGCTTTGTACTCTAACGTAACTTTATTATGAAGTATCGCTACTACTACTTCAGTAAAACCTCTGAACTCTCTATTCACCGTGAGAAACTTCACTGAATGAAGAACAAACACGTTTTAACCAAAGATTCACTAGAGACACACCTGCAGTTTTTGTTAAAGTTTCATGAGTTTTATATTGAAAGAAACTGATTGGGGAAAAATTTGCCCATTTTTGTCATTTAATTTTGGTCTTTAAAATACTAAAAATTTCCATATACATTTATATCAAAGCAAACTCAATTAATTATTCAAAGTAGTTTAAAAAGTTTTATCCAAGAGTGTAGGTACATGTTTAAGAAGTCCTCAAATCAGACTTTCAGTGATTGATTTCCACTGTTCCATAAAGACCAGATATTTGGAGCACATGTTAGAAAATCGCTGTGTTGACAAACTCTCCTACTTGAGCTGAGGATCGCTGTAGCTCCTCCAAATTTGCTGGACCACCTTTGTCTCGGTGGGATTGCAACTGTCCGAAACTCTATTTTTCTACTGATCGGCTTGAACAAAGCTCTGTGTGATTGGGTTTACTGTTTCATAAACACACTTTACAGATTGTTATTGGTGAAAAACACTGAAGGCCAAAGTATGATTATCCTTTCATTTAACAAATATGCCCTACATTGTAGTCTTTGTGGTTCACCACATTTGAAAATGTCCAAATATCATGTAAACTTTTGTACCTTTCTGAGTCGCTGACATTATGTTGGTTTAGGTTATGAGCTCATTATAATCACAAGGATAGAGAGTGGACTCTTGAATGGACCCACTGTACCAAACACGTACAACTGTCTGGATGCAACACACAGCCGTTTGCGTTCTCAACAAAACCAGACATGACATAATGCAGCAGACCTTTTTAAAAACACCACCACCCTGTGGTCACGGTGTGGTCAGTCGGTTTCAAATGGGAGGCTGGGCATTCATAAGATTCTAGCTGCGGCTGGGCAGTGCGCACCCACCCACACACACACACGCACGCACGCACGCACGCACGCACGCACGCACGCACGCACTCAGAAAGCATGCTGAGGAAGCAGATGACTCCCTTTGGATGGTGCCAGAAGAGGAAACAGACAGGTGTAATTATAGATCCTGTGACTCCACTGCCAACAAGAACTCAAATTTGTTTACCACAGTTTTCCTGGAGGACTTAAGTTAGCATGTTGACTTTTTAAGAGTCTTGTCTTTTAGGTAATCCATTTATGCAGCGTTTCCCAGAGAAAACCTGCTGAGCCCGATGGTAAGTGGCACTAGTGTGGTACACCATAGTTTTGTGTTAAAAAATGTTAAAAGTTCACCAAAAATTTTAAAATTTGACTACATAATTATGTTATCAGAAGACATGATTAACAATACTTAAACACCAACTATAGCGTCTTAACAAAAGGCAAACACAATGAAATGCAGTTGAAATAAATATTTTTTGACACCTTAGTCACATCCTAAAGAAGTAATCAGCCTTAAAACAAGCTATGTAGTGCATATAATGCTCACATTCAAAAGTAAATAAATTAAAAGAAATATTACCAAAAAATGGACAATGAGTCAGCATATTAATATACTTAACTAAATATTTTCAGGGTACAAAGCAGTGTTGTGGTACTCGGATCCGGTCTTGGTCTCGAGACCATTTTTGATGGTCTCGGTCTCGTCTCAGTCTGGACCGCATTTGGTCTCGGTCTTGTCTCGGTCTCGGGCGCTGAGGACTCAGCATTTTATTTCAAGACCGGTCGAGACCGCAACTGTGAAAATATCACTAAACATGCAGCATAATGTCCAGTTTATTTGTTAACATCTTTGTTTTCAGTGGATGCAAAACGCACCGATAAAAACACAACCAATAACGTGACTTGCCAATTAGGTGTTTATGTTTTTCCGCCCCCCGCCCCCCTCACCTTTCACTCGCACGCGGCGCTCTGAGACATGCGCAGCGGTTTCCTCTCAGCGACACAAGAACTGTCTAATAGTCAGTAATAGAATAAAGCTGCATAAATCATAAGAAATCCGATGGCCACAGTAACTCAGCAGCGCTT